>JABUQX010034454.1:0-17168 GCA_015478945.1 Trachelipus rathkii | reverse complement strand
TATATATATATATATTATATATATATTATATATATATTATATATAATTATATATATATATATATATATATATATATATAATATTATTATATATATATATATTATATAAGTATATATAGTATATATATTATTATATTATATATTATATATATATATATTATATAATATTAATAATATATATTATTATTATATATATATATATATATATATATTATATATAGATAATATAGTAATATATATATATATATATATATTATATATATTATATATATATATATATATATATATATTATATATCATATATAATATATATATATATATATATTTATATATATATCATATATAATATATATATATATAATATATATTAATGAATAATATTTTTGTCTGCCCCCCCCGAAAAAAAATTTCTGGATACGCCACTGTATAATCATATATGTATGTATTTATATTATATTTTAAAAACTGTTAAACCAACTACGCCTTTTTAAATAAAATATCAAATTTTAGGGGAAGGGAAATTATAACTCCATTTCCGACTACTGCAATAATGACCAGTCAATAATAAAAAGCTGCTAAAAGCTATTTTTAGTTATCTTTTCCATCCCAGTAACTCAAGTAACCTTTTAGCCGTCCAGTAACGCAAGTTATTTGTTCCTCAAGTAACCAAAGTTACCTTTTAGCGTTCAGTAAAACGCAAAGTAATACTTTTTCCATCCCAGTAACTCGAAGTTACCTTTTAGCGTCAGTAACGCAAGTTTACCTTTTTCCAACCAGTGACTCGTTACGTTTTCTCCATCCCGTAACGAAAGTTACCTTTTTTCATAAATAACCTCAAGTCAAGTTAATTGCGTGAAATTTAAAAGGTGAAGTTTAAAATTCCTAACAACATTTTTACAAACTTCTAGAATTTGTTCTGACGGATTTCTTCATAGGAATGGAGCTTGGCACTTTTTATTGAATTTATTCGCTTTAACAGTTTTTCATTGGTTGCTAGCAGTGCTTAAATTACACTCAGAGGATTGTTTAGTAACTTCATGGTGTGTAGGTTTGTTCGTGAAAGTCGTCCGGGCTGTACGTATTTTTTGATTTCATTTATCTAGGTTGAACTTTACCATTGTCCTATTAAGTAAATCATCAGAGCGCCTTTAATTGCAAAGCTAACTCTTCGTAGTTTGCACCTAAGTAAAACTCTTCTGAGTTGTCTCTTTAGTGACTCTTCTCGAGTTTACCCTTAAAGGTAACTCTTCAGGAGTTCCCTGTATCAAGTAAACTCATCAGAAGTCGCATATTTATCAAGTAAACTCTTCGTAGTTGGCCCTTAGTTAACTCTTCTGAGTTGCTCTTAGTTACTCTCCTGAGTTACCCTTAAGTATTCTCTCGTAGTTGCCCCTTACTCAAGTAACTCTTCGTAGTTTTGCCCATTAGATAACTCCTTCGTAGATTGCCCTTAGTAATCTCTTCGTAGTTGGCCCTTAGTAAAAACTCTTCGTAAGTAATGCCCTTAGATAACTTCTTCCTGATTTGCCCCTTAGTAACTCTTCGGAGTTGCCTTATTCAATAACTCTTCTTGATTGCCCTTAGTAACTTTCTGAGTTGCCTTACTCAAGACTCTCGGAGTTGCCGCTCTATCCAAGTCAACTTCTTCTAGTTGCCCTTAGATAACCTTCGAGTTTGCCCTTTAGCTAACTCTTCTGAGTTGCCCTTATTAACTCTTCGTAGTTGTCCTTAGTAACTCTTCTGAGTTGCCCTTTAGATAAACTCTGAGTTGCCCATTATAAGTAACTCTTCTGAGTTGCCCTTAGTTACTCTTCTGAGTTGCCCTTATCAAGAAACTCTTCGGAGTTGCCCTTATTAACTCTTCGTAGTTGCCCTAAGTAACTCTTCTGATTTGCCCTTAGTAACTCTTCGAGTTGCCCTTATCAAGCTAACTCTATTCGGAGTATGCCTTTATCAAGTAACCTTTCTTTCGGAGTTGCATTTGATCAAGGTCTTCAGAGTCACAAATCGTCTTTAACTACAATGACTGAGAACGGAGGCAAGGGGTCACAAACTTCCCGATGAGAGAAATAATATTCTTTCAACAACCAGAATGTGTCGCCTTTCATCAAAGTAATTTCTTCTTATAACATCACTTTGCGTGAATGTGATTCCACTTATTCACTTTGTTTTACGTAATGCTTTCAAATCATCTTATATACCTCTTTCTTTACAATACAGTACGCCACGGGACGGAATAGGAATGTCCTGCTTTTGACCATCATCATAGAGTTGTTGCAGAAAAAAGAAGCCCTTGTCCGTGCCGAGCATGAGCTGGACTATTCTACTTTCAAACATCTGCTTCTGTTTATATAATTCTTAAAAACTTGGGCAGATTTACATAATATTCTGTTTCACATAATTCTATAATAAAACTATTTTTTCTGTACCAACTATACGCTGTATTGTTTCACTTATAAACATGATGCGAAAAAGCAAGATGTGTATTTTTCCAATTCATCTCTTCCTTATCATTTTGCCTTTTTTTATTTTGAAAGCAATAATTTAATCTTCATTTCAGTGAATTTTCTGGATTTTTTATTTATGGAAAATATTTACTTTATTGATAGTTATTTATAAATTTTGAAAAAATTGTTGTCCTTAATTATCATTTTTCATCTTTCGTTTCACCTACATGTCCCAATTTTGTTCCTTTCAGTTAATATTTTGGAAGCTTTCGTTCTTTTTCATTTTTACATTCGAAGGAATTTTGTCATTTCAAATTTCTGGCTGATGCTCAAGTTCTTTGGATTTCCAACAATCAGTTCAGCAATATCGAAGAAATCATCATTTCAATACGAGAGTTATTAAATCGGAGATGACGTGGATGAGTATATTTTTTTGGTACTAATGGAGTTGATATTTTTTTATACTTTTAAAATCAGTATTTCTTCATTGTCATTTAATTTCCGATTATTAATTTATTGAAAGGAGCACTCTCTTTTCATGTTTTTATGACTCCCCGTCAAAAAGAGGGAGTCAATCCCCGCCCCCGAGTGTTTAAAACTGTTAACCAACTACGCCTCTTTAAATAAATATACAAATTTTGGGGGAAGGGGAAATTTAACTCCATGGTCGAGCTGTCATAATTAAAAGCTTCCACTTTTATATAATATATATAATATATACTAATATAATATATACTATTAATATATAATATATAATATTATAGTATATATATATATATATAGTATATCATATTATATATTTATAAATATTATAATAATATATATTATATATATACTATATATATATATCATATTATTATTAATATATATATATATATAAATATATATATATATATATAGTATATATATATATATTATAATATATTATATATATAATTTAATAAATATATAATATATATATATATATATAATATTATAATATATATATATAATATATATTATATATCTATATATATATATATATAATATAATTATATATATATCTTATATAAAATATAATATATATTATATATCATATTAATGAAACGACTTTTTGTTTCTCCCCCCGAAAAAATTTCTGGATACGCCACTGATATATATATTGTATTGTATATTATAATAATACTAATTATAATATATATAATATATATATATATATATATATTACATATATAATATATATATATATATATTATAATAATATATAAATTTTATATATATATATATATATATATAATATATATATATATATATCTATTATATAGATATATTAATGAACGACTTTTGTCTGCCCCAAAAAAATTTTGATACGCCATGTACTATATATGTATGTTATTTTATATATACTATATATATATTATAATATATATATATATATATAGTATATAATATATATATATTAATACTATATATTATATATATATATGCCATGTTTTTGTTAGTTAGATGCTTTTAGTATGATTAAAATAAAATACTGCTATTTTTAAACTTTTTTTTAATATATTTTGACTTTATTTAAACATGTAATAGTAAGGATATGTTATATGTATGTTGTATATGATATATAATATATATATAATATAGTATATAGTATATATATATTATATAATAAGAAGTATATATATATATGTATGTCAGTATGATGGTAGTAAGTAATTGAGTAATAATATATATATATATTATATATATTATTTATATATTTAAATTAATATATTATATTAATTTATTATATATATATATATAATAAAGTATAAAATATATATAATTATATATAATGTATATATTACTTATATTATATATATATATATTATATATATATATATTAAATAATATATAATATATTATAAATAAATAGTTATAATATATATATAACCATAACAACATCACGATGCTTTGAATGTTATAATATATATATACAGTATATATATATATCACACCACAATATATAATATATATATAATTAATATAATTTGTATTATTATTATTAATATATATATATACTAATATATATATTTATATATAATATATATAGTTTATATATATATTATACTACTATATATATATATATATATATATATACTATATATATTTTTATATATATATATATAATATTGTAGTATAAATATATATTTATATATATATATATATATAATATATATTCTATATATAATATATATATATATATATATATATATATATATAACATTCAATACTGCATCCTTTATATTAAAATAAGATAAAAGTACTACATCACTTTTTATACCTACTATATATAATATTTAACTATATTTTATATATTATATATACAATAAATTTAATAAGTTTATATATTATGTATATATATTATATATATATATATATTTATTATTATACCTATATATATATATATACTATAACTATACTACTTATATTATAATACTTCATTTAATCTATATAGACCTGTTATTAATATTACGTTATAATAGAATGTCTATAGTACATCTTATCTTTAGTAGGTCAAATTCTGTATTATAATGTAATATAAATTATATAGGGTTAGCCGACTAGTTGCAAGTTATGAGGGGTGCCATTAAATATAATGGAATAGTAAAAGAGTGTCTTAGGCTAAAGTAATATAATAATAAATAAATAATAACTTTCAAATTTAAAAATTTGGAATCTTATATATAATGTGTAGAGAATATATTATATTTTATTAAGAGTTGATGTGCTACAATGCCAATTAATAACCGTTTATTTATGGTTATTAGTAGGTGGAGGATATAATAAATTAATATATATAGAATCACCAAAATATATATTATTCATTCAACTGGTTGCAATATTATAAAACCCATAAAATATATATATATAGATCAAGTAATAATTTTAATATTAGCAAATAGGTATCAAGAATCTGCTTGCGTTGCTGAGTTAAATGCATTAAAAGAGTGCTGTAAAATTTGGAAAGAGGAATCAGCAGTTTGTAGAGGGATAAAGATTGAGCCAGATAATGATTCAAAGCCTAAAGAACATCAAAAAAAGGTTAGTTAATTTTCTTTCAAGAAGAAACTCATAATTTTTTTTAGAGCAGTATTAATTTAAGGAAATAGGAATAGTTATAGTTGTTGATTTTATCTTTCCTGAAATTGTTGGAGTTTTTTATATCCCTGCTGGTTTACAATCAAATTCGGAATTCTCTTGGGTGGAAGGACGCCTCGCCACATTCCTTATGAATTGAAGCTCCAAAAATCTCAGAAGAAGGCAATAGCAGATATTGCTTTGCCAACAATCCAACGCTTCATCAATGGTTCGCATTAGATGAAATTGGTGGCGTTCAGACACCTTTTATGCTCGGGAACGTACCAAAAAAATGAAAGGAAAGCAGAGAAGTCCAGAGATTAATTGAATTAAGAATATAGATGATTGATACACCAGGGAGACCTATCTTTGTTTCTGTCTTGAAAGCACTGCAGCTTCGTAAATTTAAACCTTATCAAAATAAAAATTTAAATACGTACCTACAGTGTAAGCTCAATACCACACCTTAAAAAAATCCAAAACTTAAATATTGCAAGTATAAACTCTCAAATATTCTTTGATAGAAAAAATAATGGAGGTGCATGTTCTGCTGTTCAGCGTCAAAAAAATTCATAAGATTCAATAAGAAATAAAAAAACATTTTTTGTGTTACATTGAGTGTTATTGAATCAATAGTTCTCTCAAAAATCTTCACAAAAGAAAGTAAGAACAGTATCGGCCATAGGTAACAATTAGCCGTATACCCCCATAAAAGACCGATTACCTATCGGGTACATCCGTAATATACCTTATATATAGTATATAATTTTATATAATATATAATAAATTATATATATATATAGTGAATATGAATTACATATATATATTAGTATATATATTATATAATAATATATAATATATATATAAGTATATATATATATATATACTATATTATATATATATGATATATATTATATATATATATATATTATGTATATATATATATAGTAATAGTGAATATATAATATATATAGATAATATTATTATATATATATATAGTATAATTTTTTGCGTTCTTTAATCTTCTTTATTTTCCCACGAATGGAAAGTAAGGTGCGTGACGGGGCATCGGAAAAGGAAAAGCAGTTTAGAAGAGCATGACATAAGTTCGAAAAGAAAGCGCCACGCGATTACCGCGCCCCTCAAGTACCCATTAATTAGCGAGCAGCTACGGTGCAGCAGGTTTAGAAACCACCCTAAAGCTTCATGGGACCAGCGACGGGCCTCACATGTAGATCGTCGAATGTAAGGGTTCATCCTTTGGCCCAGGTGGGCCACAGCCGATACCACCTCTCATAAATTCCCCCGCCATTCGCACTTCTTTTATACAGCAACTTTCTTCTCGCCTCTACCAAACTCACGTTTCTCTCCTCAACACATTCCTTTACTGACTCAATCCAACTTTTCTTAGGTCTCTCCCAGCCGGTCGGTGCCCAACACACTCGCCACTATACATCACCTTAACCACAACCGACTATCATTCAATCCTTTCCAATATGACCAAAAACCATCTCAACATACATTCCATTTATTCTCCATTTACCCCTTTCTTCACACCACACAACTCTCTAATAAGTTCATTCCTCATTTTATCAATTCTTCTGAGACACCTAGCACTCCCTAAGATTGTCCCATTTGAACACATGACCTTTAGCGATCTGTGTAACTTCTTATTCCAGAGCCTAGTCTCACTACGTATACAATAACACAGAGGTAACAAACCAAACCCTCAGTAAGACTCCTAGCAAACTCGAGACTTAGTCCCTTAAATTTCACCAACGATTTAATTGCCACCGAGCCACCCTTACCTGCCGAATATTCACAACTATTCCTCCACACTCTGCATAATCCGTTCCCTACTCATTCCAACACATACCCTAAAGTATTTAAAAACTCAACACTGTTCGAGCTGTCTCACCATCTAGACATAACTTCACACTGAGACTGTCCTCACTCACAACCATAAGCATACTCTTATCCACGTTAACTTTCAAGCCCTCCTTTTACACACCTCCTTGCCAAATCGATCTACCAATCCTCTCAAACTCTCTTCAGATTCGCACACAGAACCCAATCATCCGCAATAAAGGTAGCACCCTTCCCACTCATCTCCGATCATCTCTAACACATTTCCTGCCGCATCACCCACTCGAATTCTTTCCATGACCCCGATCCAGCATACACAATTGAGAAATAACCAAAGGCGACATGACATTTAACCCTGATCTCGACTCCGAGCCCTATTAATCCATAACCAATCACCAACTGTATTCTTACTACCACGCTTCACTATCGTCCATCCAGTACGTTTCTGATTGTCCATTCATGCAAGAGACCTTCAAAACCAACCACACATATTCCACTACACCTGCCATAAACATTCCCTTGACTTAACTCTTATAATGATGCGCTCGTTGATCGCACACAATCTCAATGTAAACCTAAATACAATTTATTCTTCTTCACCCTCATTTTCTCATCATTTGTTTCAATGTAAAAGATTTAGAATTCTGCACAGCACTCCCTCTACATAGTGCAATGAGCGCAAATCGTCCACCTTGCTTCTTCACCAATCAGTCCTTCAGTCACATCGACCCACTCTTTCGACCAAAAATACCAACGCATATACCTTCCTTACAGCACGTCGAATAAACGCCCTTAATCCCCTAGTATTTCATCCAACTTCTATCCTCCGCTTAATCCCTTTCATCTATATAGGTACTATACCGCCCTCTACTATCCCTCTGGAACGTATACCTCCAGATAAACGCCTTTATTACACCAACTTCCAAATCCAATCAAACGTCACCATCTCGCTTCCGTTCTTGATATTTTCACCAGTTAATTTACAATCCTATACCTGCCAGACATTACCGATTCGTCAACTGTCTCACATCTACCATTACCCTCCTCGGTACACACACATTCACTGATCTCCAATCCCTATCATTAGCTGTTAATATTTGTGCGAGATTTTTGAAGTGTTCTTTCCACACTCCCCTCACATCCATTTCATCAGTTACAGAAACACCATCCCCCCTTATTCTCATTCTTAAGCATTCGCGCTTCGCTTCGCAAGAAGAGTTCACTATTCCTTTCCGTATGTCTCCATTCATTCCTCCTTAAAATTGTTCATTTTACCACTTGTTTCTCCTACGTATGCAACTTTTAGTATACCTTTTTTCCTCCCTAATATAATTCCAATCATCTTTCTTTTGAGACTTCATCATTTGCTTATAGTACATTCAACACCCCTTTATATCTTTTAACCGCTTTTCATATCACCTCCGTTCACTTCCACATTCACTTGTTGTACATTACTTACTTCCTACGATTAGCACTCGCGCACACTTCCTTTGCACTAACTACTAAATTGCTTCCTTTATTTGCCCCCAGATTAATTCAGTATTCAACCTTAGTTCACATTCAACGATTTACTAGCGAGCGCGCTTTACAATACCTATCCTTATTGATCTTGTTCACTTAACAGTCTCACTGTTCTTTAAATTTTTAACCCGTACTTATCCATCTTCGTATCACCTCCTCTCCATCCAAGCCCACTTAACTTAACTTTATACATAGAAACCATAATGATCGTAATCCCTTCCAAACCCCTCACTATTTACATTCCAAACACATTACTTCAATATCTCCGTTCTTTACCAACACAAGTCAAGTATATATTATAATAATATATAGTGTATATTATATACTATATATACTAACTATATAAAGTTCTACTGGTCTTCCTGACTATAATATAATTATATGATCATAATAATATATCTATACTATATATATTATACATATAATATATATAAGTATATTATATACAATATAATATATTAACAATATATATAATAGTATATATAGTATATATATAGAGTTGATAGTTGGTACTCGTACTGAGAATCACAAAAACATTAAGCTTATGAATGATATATATATCATATATATATATATAAGATATATATAGAGATAGACGAGATATTTATATATATCTATATATTTCTTTCTTTATTCTCTTCCTTTTAATTCCCATTGCTTCCTTAACTTATATAATCATCCTATCCCAAGGGTATAGTCTAATTCAAGGAGAATATGACAAAAAGTACAGAAGAAGAAAGCTCCATTCTTACCGCCGCCTCTCGTACATTAATTAGTGAGAACTCAGTTGGCAACCAGCAAAAATCCACCCGAGCTGATTACGGCAAACCGCGACGGAGCGCTCACTCAATGGCTGCCAATCGTCAAGTGTACTGGGTTCGATCCCCTGGCCCAGGTTGGGCCACAACCATACCCCCTTACGACACCCCGCCATTTCCTCCTTCGACCTTCTTGCTCGCCTGTGCCAAACTCACATTCTCTCCTTCAACACTCCTTTACCTCCTCAATCCACTTTTCTTCAGCCGTCTCCCAGACGGTCGGTTCACAACACACTTGCCACAATACATCCGCTTAACAAACGGACTATCATTCATCCTTTCCACATGACCAAACCATTCATTAGAAACATACTGCTTCAATTCTTTCTCTCGTCCTAGCCCATTTCTTACACAACAGTCAACGAACTCTCTAATACGCTTCAATTCCTACGTCTTAATCACGATACTCCGCTTCTCAACCTAGACACGGCCCTAGATTGTTCCATCGGAGCACATTGAACTTTAGATCTATAACTCTTATTCAAGACCATAGTCTCACTACTATACAATTACAGGTAACAACAATCCCCCTCATGCAAGAACCTTGCGCACTCTTAGCGATAGTCCTTTTTACATTCACCAACGATTTAATATGCACACAGCCCACCTGTCCTGTATCATTCAGCAACTATCCTACCACATCTGCATCATCGTCCCTTCTACATTCCAAACCATACCCTAAATAATTTAAACTCAGACACTATGTTCCAGCTCTCACCAGATCTAAACATAGAGCTATCGGCCACTGAGGGCTGCATCCTCACTTCAACCATACCTTTACTCCTTAGCCTCTCACGTTAACTTTTCACAACCACTCCTTTTACACACCCTGCCAAATCTCCTCTACCAATCTTTCTCAACTCTGCTTCACGATTCGCCACAAAGTAACATATATACGCCTACAATATATACTTTATACTATATATATATATATAATACTATATATATCCGGATCAATTATATATAGATATATATACTACTATATATATGGTAATATATATATATATGAGTAATATATATATATGATGAATCTTTCTTCTGTTCTTTATCTGCCTTCTATTTTCCAAGAATGGGAGTAAGGCGTAAACAGCTCTGAAAGAAAAGCAGTAGAAGACATGACAAAAGTCGAAAAGAAAGCACCAGCCTTTACCGCGCCCTCAGTACCTTTTGAGTTGTGAGACTCATCGCTCAGTCAAAAATCCACCTAAATGCTTCATGGACAGCGATTCGGCGAACCTCCTACCTATGGTAAGAATCGTCAAGGTACAGGGCTCTCCCTTGAGCCCGCAAGTGGGGGCCACAACCATACCCCCTCACACCCCATCCCCCGCCTTCACTCCTGTTATAAACCTTTCCTTCTCCCCTCTACCAACACTCAGGATTTCATCTCTCTCAAACATTCGATGTACTTGACTCAATCCAATTTTTTTCCGGTACTCCCAGCCGGTCGTTCCCACACACACTATCGCCCACCTTAACATCCGCAAACAACCGACTGATATTCAATCCTTCCATATGACCAACCATCTCAACATTACTTTCATTTATTCTCTCATTACCTTTTTTCTTCACACCACACCACTCTCTAATTTACGTTCATTCCTCATTTTATCAGTCTTCTCACACCTAGCACAGCCCTAAGATTGGGTCCATCTGAAAACACATTAACTTTAGATCATATACTTGCTTTATTCCAGACCATAGTCCTCACTACTATATACAATAACACAGGTAAACAACATAATATATATATATATATACATACTCTACTTTACATTATAGGTACTATAATATATATATATATATTATATAGTATAATATATATATAATAATATCATGATAATAAATTTAAAACCTCGACTTGCGAAATACGTTGGGTGGCGCTGGTTTTGGAGCATAGCCAGCGCTTAAAGTTTGATTTTCGTTGCTGGTCCCCCCGTGTACCACCTTGGCATACAGACAACAGAGGATAAGCACTGTTAAAGAGTTACTACTCCATATATATAACCATTATACTATATACTAACTTATATATATATATATAGTATATAATAATATATATATATATTATATTTTGCACGTTCCCAAAATATATATTATATATGATATATATATATACTCTAAAAAATTAGACCTTTGTAAAGGTGGAGGTGATCTTTTCCTCTTTTACTGAAGTGATCTCATTAGTTCTGTTTCTTCTTCTTCTTCCTCCACAGATAGTTTACGTGTAGCAGACAGGTCAAATCTTAATTGCTTTGGAGTGAGTGTATTATTTTCTGCTGGGATATCTAACATACTTGCAGAAGAATCTAAGGAAAAAACTTTTGAAAATATGAAGACTAAACCGAATATGCACAAATTGAAGATATTCAAATTAGGTTACCTTTCTTCATCGACATTCGAGAGCGAGGGAAAGATACTATGGGTGAAGAATTCTCCCTTATGATTAAAGCTTGGCTGCTTTCCAAAATTTTTCGAACCTGTTATCAAGAGTTTATTATAAAATATAAATCTGAATGAAAAGCTAAAAAAAAAATGTCAAAAGTAATGAGTTTAACGTACTTTAAGGATACTATGTGGTGTTTCTGTGAGAGAGTTGAAGGACAAGTTTGAACCAAGTCTATTATGATGCTTAATAGGAGTTTTTAGGAGTGAAATCAGATCCTGTGATATAGATAAGCTGCAAAAGATAGATGAATAATTTTTACATGAGAAAATAATAATAATAATAAAAATATTAATAAATAATAATAATAATAATAATAATAATAGCAATAATAATAATAATCATCATCATCTTCCTTTTTATCCCCAAGACTGAGTAAGGTGTGTGACATACATCGGAAAAGAGAAGTAGTAGAAGAGTATGACAAGTCGAAAAGAAAGCCCAGCCTTACCGCCCCCTCTATAGGGGCAGACACTTCACTGTGAAGCGGTTATACTAGTGTGAAACTAACACAAGAGCCTGCACCTTGACAAAACGAAATTTAGCATCAATAAGGTCTTGTTACAAGTTATAAAGAGTAAATTTAGTTTTCGTAAGGACGCAAAAATTCAGCGAGAATGTAGGAAAGCTGATTTCCATAGGGAATGGATCCTATAGCAGGAAAATACCTACCGTGTGGTGATGCCAATGCAGTACAGTAAATCTGGAGATGGTGGACAGAGGGAGAGGTATATGGACTTGGCAAAATGGACAAGATGAGCGAGTTCTCTTTGACTTAAAGTACCAGTGAGTCAAAGTAGTGTGGCTGATTCTGAGTCGTGTCAGAGTAACCTTCCGGTGTCGGCACAAGAGAACAGGGAGTGGTTTCACTGAACGGGGTTTAGCACTCTACATATCTTCACTCCACCAATCTTGATAGAAAGTTTTGAAACCACATTTAATGGGGGCGTAATTGTCGGTGCAGGAAGAAGTTTTCTTCGGAGTTCTCGAGGGAGGCACGAATTGCTGGATTTACGGGAGGCCGCCGCCTGAACTGCTGCCTCATCCGTTCGTAACTCCCCCCCCCCCTTCGTGAGAGGGAGCTCAACAAAACTGCAAAACATTCTGCCGGATATCGAGTCTGCACAGGAAACGTAGAATGATGAAACCAAGGGGTTTCTAGGGGACCGTTGTTAAATTGAAAGAAGTGAGAATCCGAAAAATGTGGTCAGTGGTTAGCTTCATCGAGAACGAGAACCCTAGAAATTGCAAGCAGTGACACTAGCTCTACCGTAAAAATGGATGAGCAGGAAGGCAGTATATAGGACAGAGTGCAGTCAGGAAATACAACCGATGCTCCCACACCATCTTTTGTCTAGGAGCCATCAGCAAAGACATCAATCAAATCAGCGTGATGTAAGACTTGACAATGACCACATCTTTGTCCATAATTCGCGGTGGTGAGTAATTAACGTTCTGTGTAATAGAGACAGATCGATAATACCACCCCCACTTCAGCCTCTAATAATATAATAATAAATAATAATTAATAATAATAATTAATAATAAGAATAATAATAATAATAATAATAATAATAATAATAATAATAATAATAATAATAATAATAATAATAATAATAATAATAATAATAATAATAATAATTATTTTTGAATCACAAAGGGAAACATACATGTTAAATATTTTAACTAAAATAAATTAATTAAAAAAAATAATAATAATCTATCGTGTGGTTTTTAGGAATGAATTAAAATTAGTTTTCCGTCTAATTCTTTCATTTAGCAAAGTCAGGAAATACAGGTACGACTGGATCAAACTACATTAGTGTCTGTTGAAAGCGAATGTGGATTCACTCAAGGTAGCATCATCAGTCCTTTTTTTAATAACCAGGCATGGGAAGGAATTCAAATACACAACTGCACAAATAATTCTTGTATTCTGAAAATCTCACACTTGAAATATAAAATTTATAGGTATTAAACTTTTTTGGTTCACAAAAAAACCGTTCCAAAAAAAAACACCCCAAAAAAAACCCAAAAAAAAAAAAAAAAAAAAAAACCCAGCTGTGTTTTTTTTTTTTTTTTTTTTTTTTTTTTTTTTTTTTTTAATTTTTAGCTATTATTTTCAACAATTGAGAGATATTTTTAAATATTATTAATATGCAATAATAACAACTATATTTCATTATTAGTGAGCCTAGATGCATTTTATTCAAGATTTTCACAGATATACCTTTTACCGAAAAAAGGTAGCCTCTTTGATCCTTCTAACTAATCGCCCTATAGGTCTAACTTGTATTCTATCTAAAATCTTTGGAAATCTCCTTAACTTCATTCTGCGATCAAAATAGAATCTCATTTCCCTTTCTTCAGATCGTCCAGTATGACTTTCGACGTTCGAGATCAACTGGTAACATTCTTTCCATCTAACTTTTCTATGGTCTTCTGCCCTTAGGGACCATTGGAGTCTTGTGTGTATGTTTCATATAGCAAAATTTACAGGTGTGCATGTGTCGCTTGCTCTCAAGCTACCTTCCTTTGCATTGCCTCCTTCGCTTGCTACTTATGTCTAATTTCTATCAATCGTTCCATTTTCAAGCCCTTTGTTGAAGGAGCAGCCTCTTCCTTCTTTCTTAACAATTCTTGGGTTCCTTCAGGGTTCTGTTTATCTCCAACTTTATTCCTACTTTTCATCAACATCTTCTTAGCTGCACTCTAACTCTGTTCACTCTTAGCCGATGACTGCAACTCTCCATCTGTCGCACTCGTTTCAACTGTGCTCCCTCGTTTGTATCTATATTGCCCTCTCGTCTACAGCTTTCTCCGATTCAATTCTTGCGAATCTGGTCAGGGATTTCTTAGTGGGTAACCGCAACCTTGGAAATCAACCTTATGAAAACTCATTTCGTCAATCTCTCTAAAACAAACAACTCCCAAACTTTCCTATCCCCTTCGACGGCTCTAATGTATCACCTGTAAGCAAACAGAAATATTCTTGGCACTAACCGTAATAGTGAACTGCCTTGAACCTCATATCACATCGATTGCTAAAAATGCCTCAAAGGAAGCTGGATACTGGTCTCACATTGGGTGGTTCAGTTCCACCTTCCCTTGCATAGAGGTGAGGATAAGGCTAGAGATAAATTATCCTTTTTCTAAGTATTACGAACGGCAGGTGCTCGAAAGAATTGACCTCTCGCGTTCCTCCACCACTGCGTCGCCCTCGTAACACAAGAAGGGCCTTGCTCTCACATGATAATTGTGTAAATATTGGACGCTCAAGGATCACCGTTGTATGCCTCCTTCTGTCCAGCTACATTCTGTTTGTGTGGAATCCTTGCCTTCTGTCTACTTTCCCGCATAATCAAATTCCTCTATTTAAGTGCCCGCGTCACGCCACCTAGGGAATTGCGTTAGACAAGAGACTGGGTGAATTACTTCCACTGTATTTTTAATTTTTTGGTTTTATTTTTATTTATTTTGTTTATCATTATTATTATTATTATTTTTTTTTGCCCCCTCCTTTTAAAAAGGGCCCTGCCCGTGAACGGTGGTGGTAACTGTAAAAAAAATTGCCATAAATGAGAATGGAAAAAAAATAATTCTTAAAATTAATACAAAAAAGTACAATTTGAATGATATCTTTGAAATTTTATGACTGAAAAAGCCGATTCCCAACCTGGGGTACGCGTACCTTTGAGGGTACTCGGAAGACTGGTCGGGGTACTTGAAAATAACATTGGTAATGGCCGAAAATACGAAAAAAATGAAAGAACGAGCAAACCCAAACCAAAATCATTATCGCTGCGGCGATTACGCATTTGTAATCCCCTCATCATTTTAAGAGCCATGTTTGGAAGACTTGTACATCATTGAGAACTATTATAATTTATATGAACTTTTCCAATTGAGTTTTAATGTGGTTGAGAAAATACTTTGAAGAGTGATTGTTTGATTCGGAGACATTATAAAAAGTGAAATAAAGGGCAAAAGCAGAATTAAGAAACCCAAAAGTTGTATTAATGTTGGAGGCGGTGGATATTGAGCAACCCTAAACAACATACGAGCTTAACAAAAACAAATGTGCGTGGTAAGCGAGGGGAGGGAAGTACGAAGACAGGATAAGCTAATTCAAGAGGGCTACGGGAAAGCGAAAAAGGGGGAGGCGCCAAGACGAGAAAGAAGAACGAAGGCCATGAGTTAAAAGTACTAAATAACGTCAGGAGATAAAAAAAGGAAAAAGTCGGGCACTGGGATAAAAAGTACGAGAGTGATAGGTGGAAGTGGGCCATTTAGGGAAAAAAAGAAGGATAAGAATAAAGTAAAAGCTAATTGAGTAACTGGGGAGAATAAGTCGAGGAATGGAAGCATCAGCCCAATGTAGAGGTCAGATGATAACATGCGGCGGTCAACCTGGCTGTAGAGATGTAATCCGGACAAGGTAAAAGAAGCGAGCAGAAGAGCGACGAGTGAAGTCCACACGGAAAATGCTATCGAATATTATGTAGATAGAAAGAAGAAAGAAAGAAATAAATAGAATGAAATAAGAAAGAATAGAGAGTAGTAACAGAGAGAGAGATAGATAGAGAGAGATAGATAGAGATAAAGAAAGAATGAAGAAATAATAGTAGAGAAGAGAAGAGTAAAGAGAATACTAAAAAGATAGATAGAGAAGTTGTGGTAGTAATGGTATTGGTAAGAGAGAGGGGAGTGGTGAGTTAGAGGAAAAGAGCCAAGAAGATTAAAGAAAACGGCAATGAAGATGTGAGCAGAAAATAGAATGGTGAATTAGGGGAATTAGCCGTAGCGTAAATGATAAGAGATAGACCATATAGAGTGAGGGCTGTTAAGTCGACGGAAGAGTGGTCCGGCTATATTAATATGATCGCTATAATACTACTTATGAGGAACCGCCGTGCGGATCGGGGTAATCACCGTAAGAAAATACCGTTATATTTACCAGAGAATACCTGAT
>JABUQX010034453.1:0-28832 GCA_015478945.1 Trachelipus rathkii | reverse complement strand
ACCTTTAAATGAGTTAAATTTTTCAGGTGCCATAATTTGAAAATAGTTAAAAAAATTCCCATTTAAACGAGCGTGATAAAGGAGAAATAAGCCGCTTAAGAAAGATCTACAATGAAATAAAACACATAATCTTAGATGTTGACAGAATGGTGCCACGCTGAAGCAATCAAAATTGCCTAAATATTCCATTATTGGTGAACTAGCGTGCAACTTACCAACAAATAAAATAAAACAAAACAAAGGTAAGTCATTAGTTAAACAAAAGTAATAAAAATGACCATAGTAATAATAATAATAATAATAATATAATAATAATAATAATAATAATAATAAATCAAAATAATAAATAATAATAATATAATAATTAATAATAATAATAATAATAATAATAATTAATAATAATAATAATAATAATAATAATAATAATAATAATGAGAAATATAAGTCAGAATAATCTACACTAAAGAAAACAAAAATGACCATAGTAATAATAATAATAATAATAATAATAATAATAATAATAATAATAATAATAATAATAATAATAATAATAATAATAATAATAATAATAATAATAAATAATAATAATAATAAATAAAATAAAATAATATAATAATAATAATAATAATAATAATAATAATAATAATAATAATAATAATAATAATAATAAATGTCAGTTTTGTAAAAAACAAAACCATAGTATAAATAAATGCAAAATTCTAGATAAACAAGGTCATGATGAGAAAATACAGTTTATTAAGGATAATAAACTCTGTTTTAAATATTTAAAACCAAATCATTTCAGAAATAATTGTAGGAGACCAGAAAAGTGTGAAAAGTGAAGCAAGCAACATTTAACACTTATGCGTAAAGATGATACAAAGGAAAATGCAAGCCAATTCAAAGAAAGATAAAAATAACTCAAATTCTAGAGCATCAACTCTCTCTGTAAATCAGGTAGATACCACAGAGTCAAAAGGGTAAAAAAAAAATAATACATCAGAAAGCTTTCAAACAAAAATGAGTAATGAAAAGTGATCCTTTCCTGCTATACCAGTCAAAATAAGGTTAAAAGGTGAAGATAAAATAATTGAAACATTTTTGAGGCTTGATACTTATTCTTCAGTTTGTTTTATGGATCTTAATTTAGCTTCAAAATTGGGAATGAAATATATAAAATCTCAAAAAGATATTGACATTACAATAATGTTCGGACAAAATAAAATTCCAACGTATATTTTGAATAGTTTAGAAGTTTATGATATTAAGATGAAGAAATTTGAGACTATAAATAATATATATTGTAAAAAACATCAGCCATTTCCCAAGGAAGAGTCTCCATCTCACAAATATATATTTGGATTGGACTATTTGAAACATGTTCCATTCAACTTTATTGAAGCCAGAATAGAACTTTTAGTAGGAATGAACCAAATCTTAACACTACTGAAATTATAGAAGCGCCATCATAGCTTCTGCAAATACTGTATATAGTTCGGGTATTGAAGAAATTACTCTTGTACCAGAATGTGTAAATTTTAAAAGTTTTCATTTGGGCCAAAAAGATAATGATATGAAATCATTTCCATATATTTGAGGGCTTTCTGAAAAGAATCCAAAAGCATTGTTTGTGCAAAGACTTTAAAAAATAGAAAGAAAGGATTGAAAATACATTGCAGAGAACAGCCACAGGTAAATTTCAGGTGGGGTTACCATTTTAAAGTGAGAACCCACAATTTCGTAATAATAAAAGCCAGGCTTTAGCTAGACTATTTTCATTGAGAAATAAATATTTGAAAGATAAAGAATATTTTGCAAAATATAATGAGAATATAGATGAGATGTTAGAACTCAATTTCGCAGATAAGGTAGAAAGAGATGAACTTTTAAATACTGAGAGGTTTTATTTAACGCGCCACAGTGTTATTCATCCTCAAAAACAAAAATTAAGAGTAGTATTTAATGTTGTTTTGTATACAATAGCATTTCTTTAAATAATAGTTTATTGACAGGTCCTGACCATTTCTAACTTACAAGGTATACTTTTAAGGTTTTGGCATTAGAAATATGCTTTTATAGCAGATAATAAACAGATGTTTTATCAAATGCAAGTGTTTAAAGAAGATAAAGACTACTTGCGCTTCTTATGGTTCCCAAATTGAAATTTAGTGAAAGAATTAGAGAAATATAGAATCAAAGTACACAAATTTGGCAGTGTGAGTTCCCACTCAAAAGCAAATTATGTTTTGAAACAGATTACAAAGATACAAGAAGTAGAGAAGTTTACTGATATAGCCAAAGTTACTATTCATTATGTAAATGACGTGCCTGAAGTCTGTAAAATCAGGAAAAGAAGCTATAGCAGTTTTATAGATGAACGTTAAAGAAATTAAAAAATTAGCATGCGATTCAAACTGCATGGCAGAAAAAAAAAAAAAAAAAAAAAAAAAAAAAAAACTTGCAAGTAATTGAAAGAAGCTTTTATAATAAAATATTTAGACAATCAGGACTGATAAAGATTTAAAGCAAATAAACTTCTATTCATTGCGATAAACTGCCGTTCACAAAAGCATTAGGTTTGAAGTGCGCGATCCAGAAAATGATCTTAATAAAAAGCCTAGAGTAGATATAGACCATAAAGAACTAACCAAGAGCAGCCATTGCTTAGGCCTGAAATAAGTTCAGATACTTGTAAGACAGCCCCAAAGCAAAATTTCAAACCTAAATGCTTTTTGGAAGGCAGTTTATCCAATCATAAATTATTTCTTTAAAACTCTTTATTTTTTTATTTCAATATTTTATATAAAACTTCTTCAATTACTTGCAACTCCATGCAGTTTGAATCCACTAATTTTTAAAATTTCTTTAACCTCATTATAAACTGCTATAGCTTCTTTTCCTGATTTTACAGACTTCAAGCAGTCATTTACATAGAAATTTCTATGAATAGTAACTTTGGCTATATCAGTAAACTTCTCTACTTCTTGTATCTTTGTAATCTGTTTCAAAACATAATTTGCTTTTGAGTGGGAACTCACACTGCCAAATTTGTGTACTTTGATTCTATATTTCTCTAATTCTTTCACTAAATTTCAATTTGGGAACCATAAGAAGCGCAAGTAGTCTTTATCTTCTTTAAACACTTGCATTTGATAAAACATCTGTTTATTATCTGCTATAAAAGCATATTTCTAATGCCAAAACCTTAAAAGTATACCTTGTAAGTTAGAAATGGTCAGGACCTGTCAATAAACTATTATTTAAAGAAATGCTATTGTATACAAAACAACATTAAATACTACTCTTAATTTTTGTTTTTGAGGATGAATAACACTGTGGCGCGTTAAATAAAACCTCTCAGTATTTAAAAGTTCATCTCTTTCTACCTTATCTGCGAAATTGAGTTCTAACATCTCATCTATATTCTCATTATATTTTGCAAAATATTCTTTATCTTTCAAATATTTATTTCTCAATGAAAATAGTCTAGCTAAAGCCTGGCTTTTATTATTACGAAATTGTGGGTTCTCACTTTAAAATGGTAACCCCACCTGAAATTTACCTGTGGCTGTTCTCTGCAATGTATTTTCAATCCTTTCTTTCTATTTTATATCCTCTACACTCAAAAATTTGTTCTGAATTCTTTTCAGAAAACTCTCTCAAACAATACTTTTCAAGTAAATTTTCAAATTTTTCTATAATTTGAATTCTGTATCATTTTAGGTTCATAAATGCTGGAATTCCTCCTGGGGCGGATCCTTGCAAGGCCCAACCTAAAACACACTTAACTGCATAAAGGTAATTATAAGGCCCTTCTATAATTTCAGTAGGCTTCAACAACTCACTTTGGTTCATTCCTACTAAAAGTTCTATTCTGGCTTCAATAAAGTTGAATGGAACATGTTTCAAATAGTCCAATCCAAATATATATTTGTGAGATGGAGACTCTTCCTTGGGAAATGGCTGATGTTTTTTACAATATATATTATTTATAGTCTCAAATTTCTTCATCTTAATATCATAAACTTCTAAACTATTCAAAATATACGTTGGAATTTTATTTTGTCCGAACATTATTGTAATGTCAATATCTTTTTGAGATTTTATATATTTCATTCCCAATTTTGAAGCTAAATTAAGATCCATAAAACAAACTGAAGAATAAGTATCAAGCCTCAAAAATGTTTCAATTATTTTATCTTCACCTTTTAACCTTATTTTGACTGGTATAGCAGGAAAGGATCACTTTTCATTACTCATTTTTGTTTGAAAGCTTTCTGATGTATTATTTTTTTTTTACCCTTTTGACTCTGTGGTATCTACCTGATTTACAGAGAGAGTTGATGCTCTAGAATTTGAGTTATTTTTATCTTTCTTTCAATTGGCTTGCATTTTCCTTTGTATCATCTTTACGCATAAGTGTTAGATGTTGTATACCTCTTGCTACACTTCTCACACTTTACTGGTCTCCTACAATTATTACTGAAATGATTTGGTTTTAAACGTTTGAAGCAGAGTTTATTATCTTTAATAAACTGTATTTTCTCATCATGGCTTTGTTTTTCTAGAATTTTGCATTTATTTATACTATGGTTTTTTTTTTACAAAAGCTGACATTTATTATTATTATTATTATTATTATTATATATTATAATTATTATATTATGATTATATATTATTTTATTATTATATTATTATATTATTATTATTATTATTATTATTATTATTATTATTATTATTATTATTATTATTATTATTATTATTATTATTATTATTATTATTATTATTATTGTTATTCTTGGTTTTTATATCAAAGGAAACAGAATTCCTTATTGGTCACTTGAAAATATATTTACAACTAATATTACTGGTAATTTACCAGTAATAATTATTATTTAATTTCCTACCGCATTAAATAGATCAAGTTACCAAAATGTGATTTATGTCAAATGTCGCCATATGAATTATTGGTTGTTTTTGTGGAAAAATTACATTGTTTGAACAATGAAAAATAATGGAATATTTAGCAACTTTGATTCTTCAGCAACAAATTCTGCTAACATACTAAAACTTATGGTTTTATTTTCATTATAAACTTTCTAACTTTATTTCTCCATTTATCACGCTGTTTAAATGGAAGTTTTTTTTAACTATTCTATAAATAGCACCTGAACAATTTAACTCATTTAAAGGTGATATATTATTCATCGAGTTATTACAAACATTTAAAAATAATGAAAATTCTCTCATAACTTTTTTGTCTTCATTTTTAAAATTGGGCCAATTTTCAAGTTTTTTCAAATATGCATTAGCAATGATTTGCTCATTCCAAATTCTAGTTCTAATAACTCTACTGCCTTTTTGTAACTTTGTTTCTCATCCATGTGTAAGCAACTTCTCACAATACTATTTGCTTGAACTTCAGTATACTTAATTAAATAATGAAGTTTATTTATTTCACTATTACATTTCTCTACTATAGTAGTTCTAAATGCTAAAATAAAATCCTTAGATTTTGTTGGGTCTTCACCTGTAAATATCTCTGGTTCACACATTGGTAGAGGATTTTTACTAGTTATTTCTAGTTGCTTTCTTAAAATCTGTACTAGTATGGACTCTTCATTATTAGCTTCAGCTCTATTTTTTATTTCTTTAGTTTTTGAAAAACTTACATTTTCATTCTCATATTTGGGTGAATTATCACTAATACTTGGAACTGGCTTTTCTAACTTTCCCTCTATTTGTATCAAGCTCTGTTCCAAGTTTTTTATATAACTATTTTGACGGTACATGCTTAAGTTTTCTTGTTCTCTTTTTTTTGACAAATATTCTTGGTTTACCTTTAATTCGGCTTTTTTTCTTTCTATCCCAGATACAAGTGATTGTGGTACTGAACCTTTTGATCTCACACTGGATTTATTTGACATTTTACTGCTTACATTCCTTACACTATCCTCTTGTCTTATTTTTGCCTTATACTTATTCATATATATATAACAATTTTGATGGTATATATATAGTAATTCTTGAATCTAAAATATAATAAATAAGACTATATAATATAAACATGAGATTTATCATAGGATTAAACCAATTTCAATAATTTTAATAATAAGATAAAATAACCATGCATTTTTTTTAAATTTAAATTTCCTACTCATTTTTTCTACTACAATTTATTCAAGATTTTAACTGATATACTTAGAGGATCGTATCAATTTATATATATATATAAAGCATTGTATATCCAATTGAGCTACATAACTTTACCTCAATATAAAATCTTTCATATTTTTGACTTTGTATTAAAAATAGTGAAGTTTTTCTGCACCACGATATTTGAACATCCAATAAAAAAATTTCATAAATAATTCTTGAATGTGCTTTGTGTAACCGAGTCTAATATACGTGATATTCCATAAATTTATATTATTATCTCATATAGAGGATATTAGTAAGTGATACGTAGTACTGCAGCAGAACTAAATATAATATCACGTTACTTCAATATTAAGATTAATTAATATATATAATTATATATCATATATATAATTATATACTATAATATATATAATTATTCATATATCATAATTAATAATAATATTACTATATATATTATTAATATATTGTATATACATATATATATAACTTATAATATTAATTTATTAATTAATATATATATAATATATATAATAAATATATATAATATATATATTTAATATTAAATAATATTATATAATATATATATATATATATATATATATATAATATATACTATATATATAATATTATATATATATATATATCATATATATTTATATATATACTTATATATATATATAAATATTATATATATATTATTATAATATTATTAACTATATATATATATATATATTATATAATATATATTAATATATATATATAATATATATAATATATATATATATATATATATATTTAATATTATATATATATTTAATACTATTAATATATATATATTAAAGTGGAAGGACCATATATAATTATTAAAATTATTTTGTGACTTAGAACATAAAAAAAAAATATAATGTTGGAAGTATGTTTTGTTTTTACTCTCAACCTCAAAATCAATCGGATACCACGATATTGGTTAAAACATTTTATATCTGTCCAGAGGCTCATGAAGAGAGAAGTGAGAGCGCTAAATGATCGTTATATAGTGTTAGTTGGGGGAGAGTTTAATTTTCAATGTATGTTAGGAGGTAGTGGTCTATACATAGTGATACAGTAAGTATATATCTATCTTTCTCCTCCTAGTAAGTATTTCGTCAAGTGTGTTTTGTGTATGAAGTCTCATATATGCTCTCGAAAAAAAAGCTTCATTGTCTACTGAAAGCATGTAGAATTAGGACGGTGTGATGTAGCACTCAGTAGATATATACAACAAACAATGATGCTAAAAAAATAACATGGTGTTGTTGTTAAATAATATGAACTTAGCGGGACAAAGAAAACATCAATCGCACTAGGTATCATATTGCTGTTTTTAATCTAACTGGCACACGAAATCACTGATGAACACTTCTGCACTCGGGTTATAACCAGAGAACTCTTCTAGAATCACGCTCCTCACGTTATACATAAAATCTTACATATTGAGGAGTCTTTCTTGTTAGTATATTTCCTTGTTTTTGATGTTGTATATAACACTGAGACTATATATATAAATCAATTTTAACTTATAAATTTATATGGCACACTAACATCTTTTCTCGCTTTGGTGTGCAAAACATACAATTGAGGAGAGATATATGATGTTGCATGATAATATTCTAAATGACTAATCCTCCCTCCCTCCTAATGCTGATATTAATATCTAAATCCAAAAAATTGGCAAAATAATTAGATGATGTGCGATAGTCTGTGGTTCGGAAGTAGGAGTGTTGGGTGTCTCATTGTGTTTTTGGAAATCATTGTATAAAATTCTTTATATAGGTTATTCATTCTCATAAATTCTAATTATACCTAGCCTCTATACGCTTTTACATATTATACTTCTCTAAAAATTCTGCTGTATAATAATATTCTATGTTGTAATTTTTTAGATGACTTCATAGTTTAGTTTTAACTAAAAGGACTTACGAGAATGTATTACATTTGGAGCATGAGAGACGATGATATATATACTCAAAGATTAAGTTAAACTCTGCACTTTATATTATATAATAACTAAGGATCATTCAGATTAGATTATTATATTTAGTGTCTCATAAAGAAATTATCTGAGTAGAGTCCATAGGTGAGCCCTCACCTTTGACCACCTCCCTATTTATAAATACGCCTACTTGTATATATTAAAATATATATATATATATATATAATATTAATATATGTTAATATGTATATAGTAATATATATATACTATATATATATAAATATACTATACTATTAATTATATATAGTATATATATACATATATAATATAATATATATATATATATTATTAAATATTATATAATATATATACTTATCATATATATAATATATATATATATATATTATAATATTATTAATATTTAATTAATATATATATCATATATATATTATTATATTAATAATTATATATATATAATTATATAATATATATTATTAATAATATATATATAATTAATATATATAAATATATTATAATATTTATCTTTATGGTATATATATATTATATATATAATATAATATAATATATATATATATATTATATATATATATTAATTATATATATAATATATATAATAATAGTAATATATATTATTATTTATATAATAATATATATATATTAAATATACTATAATATATTAATTTATATATATATTATATACTATATATTAATTATAATATATATAATTAATATAAATAATATTAATAATATTTAAAAGTTTAATTATTATATATATATTTTAAAACATTACCTATCTAATGATTTTTATTATTATTATTATATATATAGATATATATATATATATATATATATATATATATAATTAACTTATATATTATATATATATATATTATATAATAAATAACTATTTAATTATGAATTAATCCCATTTATAAGGTTTATTAATAATATTATCAGGATGCTATCTTACTCATATTCTTCTTGTATAACTATAGCTTAAATATAAATCTGAGTAGTGTAAAGAAGGTGATTGATTAGTAATAATGAGGACACTCTATGAGATCAGGTTCATTGGTATCAGCTATTGAGTTAATATATTATACAATTCTGAAACCGATATCTTCGTATATTATATTATAAATTTAAAGATTCGTAGGTAGATAAAAAACATTATAATTATGTTATGAGAAGTTTTCTTGTTTTATATGTTATTAGATAACCATCCTAAGTTTATCATAGTGTACTCTTTCTTACCCTCGAATTACACGTGAGTATATTCGTAGATATCAAATCACAATATTGATCTTATAAATTATTTTCTAATCCGATGCTGATTACTGTTCCTCATTAATTCAATTACATGATAGTTTGATCATTATTATAAAAATATATAGTAATAAGCTAGTTCCCGGCTCCTTTTAGCGATACTCTATGTTGGTTAATAAGCTCTCCTCTCTCAAGGATCATTTTAGGTTAGCTTCATTTTTCACTACAGGTTTATATAAATTTAGATCAACATAGTTCTTATCTTCTGGAGGTCGATTATTGAGCTGTTATGTGACATTAGTAGAATGTTTAAAATCTGTTTTAAAGAAAATTCATAAAATAATTGAATTTTATATAGTATATAATATATAGATAATTATATATTCGGTATTAAGACACTACTCCATGTCCACGTGAATTAAAGTATAGTATATATATATATATAATGTAAATATATGCGAGATAAGATCAAAATGGCCTATATGGTTCTATCTAAAATTGAAATAGAGGCCCCCTTTCATGCCAAGTGAATCCGCATGAATCAGTATTCAATATTGAAAATAGTATAGACCTTATTATATGTAATGTCTTGTTTGGTACGAGTGGAGATTTGTAATGCATGTAGATATGTGAGGTGTCAGATAGGCATTGTCTGACAGTATTGAATTTGAGTAGAGCTTTATGGGAGAAGGATGAAACCTTTCGCCTATATTGAGTTTTAGATAGCGATACTGTATGGTATATTCTTTAAGTCACCTGTTTGTCCGTACTAGTAATTTTTATTTCATCAGTATATGTTTGTTTACTCATATTTATTATATATGTGGAAGTACAGCTCACCTTATAATTTATAATTTGATTTCCATATACACTTAGTATCAATGGATTTTGACGGAATCGAACTGTGGTGCCACGAATAAAAAAGTTGTATGGAGGGTTGTTAGTGTTAGGCGTTAGGATTGTCAAACCTCTTTCCGCATGTTATAGTATTAAACAGTTTTCTTATGAGTTTTTTCGATTATTTTGTTCTATGTGTCTAGATGAAGATTTTTTAGTGGTATATTTATACTAGATGGAGATGCGTAGCTCAGGTTACCCTTCTGAGGTTCATTTATAAAAGGATGCACATTTCAGTTTTATTCATGAGTGATTTAAGAACAGTGATCTTCGTCATTATATTTGAGAGATTATGTGATTTTTTACAGTTCTCTCCGTTTCTGATCTTAATCATGTGGTTTCACTGCAGTTTGGACATCATTTTCTATAATGTGTGTGATTATTAAAGAGTAGGTTAAACTATCTTGTTGCAATATGTTCATCTCCTAATTTTCGTGTAATGTGCTTCTCATACTCATGTTTTATCTATCTCAATGTTCGGGCCCTGAGTTGGTGTGGTTGTTTTGGATGATAAGATCGCGCGAGATTCGAAAGACTAAATCCTGTGTCATCTAAGTGTGTCGTGCAAGTTTTAACTAGTGAGAATTAGTATCCTTACAAGCTTGAAGTGAATATGTTCTATACAACTGAATAAAACTAACTATTACTTTTTTAAAATTCTTTCCTTTTGTTCGCATAAAAATGGAATACTAGAACTATGCATGTGATGTATACCCTTAAATTATCCTCTGTAATTAATATTCGCATACAGTATAGAAGAGTGTGATAAACCATTATCGTTCATAAATAAGTGTAAAACCAAACTAACTCATTATCAATAATATCATGAAGGCTAACAAAGGATGTCTTCTAACAATTGAAAACCCATCTCTTTTACCACTACTCACGAGCACCACTCGCTAATATGACAATTATGATAGATAATATATAATGCATAATAAATACTTGCAGATAAAGCTTAGATATGTGTGACAAGAATTTATAAGTAAGTGTAATAACGCTGCTTGAAAACGCACTAGCGTTGAAACCTTAATTTTCCTTAGATTTTCACTCTCAATTACGTTGGATCACCTAGAAATATACTATAATTCATGCTCCTAGCACACACAATATATTTTATATAATATTAAGTCTGTTAATAATTTTCATAAGATTGTTTACATATATTAATGGTGTAAAAACGATCTCTCCCATGTAGTGTTTAGTTTCAAGGCCGTGTGGGCACTGAAAAGTTGTCTTATCTCAGAGCCACTCCATAATATACATCCCTTATTTATTGACAATCATGTAATATTCTACGTAAATTTATCCGTTATTGTATATTTTGACAATATATAAAACTCACTCACAAACTGCAGTCATTTTTTGACTCCCTCTAAACTAGATATATTTTCTCGATATGTTATTTTGTTAATATTTAGTGTAGTTATAAGTAAGCATTCTTTCAGCATAATTATTTATCAATTTTTCAAACAAGTTTATATTACATACTTCCGCTAATCATAACGTGCAGATTTTTTCTTTTTAGTTAAAGCTAAATTTGGAAATAAGCATATATTAAACGAGTGAAATTTTTACTTAATGAGAAATACTTTTTTTCGATTTTTAATTGAGTATTTTTATTCTTCTTGTATTTTATGTTCAATTCCTAAACCCATCATTTTTTATTCTTTTTTTGATAAATTGATAAAATTGCATATTAAATTTTTTTTATTTTCATAAGCCGATAATTAGAAGGAAATTATAGGCATATTTAGCATATTGAGGCGATAATACACATTTATTCTTACATAAAATAATTTGTTTGTATGTAAATAAAATTTCAAATTGCGTAGAAGGGTAGATTTCAAAAATAAAAATTTCAATTAAATTTTTTTAAATATATTTTCTTTGTTGGGTAAGGGAAATGTGAAATACATTTTCTCTAAATAAAAAAGGCATCTTTGCAGACTATATATAATCCCTCTAAGAACGCTGTAATAACTTCCTGATTGACAAGATAATAAAAAAATAACAATTATATTTTCAATTATTATATGTATATATATTATATATATAATAATATATATATATATATATATATATATATAATATTATAATATATATATTATAATATATATATTAATACTATATTAATATATTATATATATATAATATATATATATATATATATTAATATATATAATATATATATATTATAATTAATTATATATATATATATATATATATATATAATATATATATTAATATTATTATTTATAATTTATATATATTATTTATATAATATAATATATATATTATATTAGTATATTTATATTAATATTTATATATATATATGATATATTAATATATCATATATAATTATTAATATTATATTAATATATATTACTAGTGCTGTATCTGAGGGTAGGTCAAGGGTGGCTCCTGAGCTACCCCCCCCTGAATATATTTTATCTTGACACTAAATTTTTATGAAGGTATTTCAATTATATATCATAATCTTGTTAATATTATAAATTATAAAAAAAGGGTAATTTAACAACTATAAATTTATATAATATTTCGTCGCACTGTCTAAGGAATAAATCTCTAATTAAGTCCTTTTATGTGTTAAAATATCAACTATTTGAGAGACCATTCAGTAAGAAATTCAAACTAATTATAGATTTCAGCAGATTTATTGTAAAGATAATGTGTGAGAGTAAGATAGAGAGAAAGTGAGTGTGTGTTGATACACAAGATATAACCAAGTTTACCAAAATACAGACCCAACATTTCAACTTCCGACCCACAAACTTACTTATTTAATATTAGCTACAATATATCCATTTTTTAATATATATTTGTGAATGATACTTAATAATAAAGATGAGATTTAAAGGAGATGAGGTTTAAAATCATAAAAAATTATTACTTATATCATTGTATGCAATATTGTCATATCACGAACCTAAAGGGTATATGTGCCATATGAGATAAGATAAGATTTGTATACTTATATAAGTAACACTTTATACAGGATAAGATCTTCTCACTAAAAGCTACTAATATATAGAATTATAGTAAAGCGAATGTTTGAAATTTATTTTAATAGGAAGTTAAATGTTATCACTCAGACATCAGATAGTTATTATAAAAACTTAGTGCATATATTTTTATTTACAGGACAGTTTCTTGTTCGCGTCACAATTTTTTAACTAAAATAATTATTTACATCTCTTGTTTACGATTTAAAATTATATAACTTAGGCTCAATTTTAACTCACGTGTCTACTGATTCTAAGTAGAAAAATAAATAATCACTATCGACATTAAGACTTCTGATTAATAAAGCTACATTATGAGCTAAGATACTATATGGAGAGAAAGAACTTTTAACCTTAGCACTTTACCTCATACTTCTTCTATCGATAATTAATATTGACATATAAAAACTGAAGATTTTATTTCGGATTCTGCTCACTCGTCAATGCTCACCCCTAGGGTAGTTTATTTGTACATAACTCACAATTATTAGCTTAAAGATGATTTTAGTAATTACTTATATATAATTACTCTCCAATTTATTTCTATATGAAAATTTCATCATTAAAGGCTACCCTTTCCACCTTTATATAATATAATAATATATATATAATATACTTAAATATTAATTATATATATTTAATTTTCATTGGTGTGTATTATCACAATTTAATTACCCAGATTTTGCCCCAAACTAGAATAAAATGGGCATCAAATAAATTTTCTTAATATTTTTAGCAATTTTTATACAAAAAATAAAAAGTCAACATATATTCAAGACCAGTTTTATTATACTGGCGTTCAATAACGTCTCAGTTTTTCCCGTGAGTTATTCGTGCCAGTAGATCATTTCTATTGTGTGTTTCACTCACTTTGTTATAATAAACCTGTTTTTTGACATATTTATTTCGATTTATTCACATTCTTATATAAATTTTTCGAAAAAATGCACTATCAACTCATTATATACAGGAAAAATAAATTATATATATCAAGTTTGATATCTTATAAAATTATAAAATTTTTACACATATAATAAGTACGATTTATTAAAATACATTGAAATATATAAATTTTACATAAATTTATAAATTTTGGTATAATTATAAAGAGACATTCAACGGTTTTACCATTTCTTATATGATGGTGATATCTGTTTCTCTGTTGGTGCACAATAAGAATGACACAACTATATTTTTTGATATAAATACAAATAAAAAATATTTCATTATGATTCATTATTCTTTAGCTTTTCATTTTTTTATAAGTTATATATATATTATAATTATAACCATTTTGTTAATAGGTCTTTTATCTATAGCTATTAACATAAAATAGAAATAAAACATAACAAATGTTTATAAAATTATATTAGTTACAGTTATCGGAAAAAAGGTCATACCTACGCGTATTTATAGGAACTAAAAATAATTATATCAGATATATATACTTTATTTAAAACCATTTTTTTGCATTACATACTTTTTAATAGCACCATAATAATATTAATTTCAATTGAGAGTTTTAAGGAAGCCTAAAATTAAATTATAAATTGTCAAGGAAATTAATAAATACTTGACAATAGCTTAATTATTTGATTGGCCATACTTTATTTCTCTACTTATAATAATACCATTCGCACCTTTAGGCTATGCTTTTAAACAAGATTATTTCTAAGTAATTTCCATCTATACGATGTGAAACCATGCTTGATATTAATGGATGAAATAGATCAGTTATTGGTATAAAGGTCTGTTTTTAGAATTATAGGTATCTTTTTGTTAATAACTTTGGTACATCTTAGAGAAGATTCAGTCTGGACTTTCTGAGAGCTGGCCATACTATGTTGTGAGAGCATTATTTGCTTGACCTGCAATAACCATATTTTTAGAGATACCTTTTTTATTCGATTCTAATGACTATGGTACGCATTATCATCTATTGAATAAGTAATATTCATTCTTATCTATCCAACATATCTTTTGTGACACTTATAGAGAATCAATTATTCTTGGGATAAAAGCTTGTAGTATTATAACTTGATTTCTCTGTTCATCATTTTTCTAACTAACGCATTACTCACTCTCAGTTTCTATTCACAACTAATTGATGCTGACATGCATTCCCCTCCTACCATCAGGCTGTGAAATTTAGGATGCCTTATGTTGGTCATAAATAATATATTCCAATTTGTGTTATTATATTACTTCTATCACTTTACTCAGATTATATTATATGTCGAACATACTATTTTTATGGAATTAGTTGATTATATAATTACAGAAAGTAGAGCTCTACAAGGAACATTACAAAATGACATCTTTAGACACATATATATATATTTTGCTTCGCAAATAGTTGCACTCTCACGTGTGCGTTTGCCAAAAAACAATTTACTCTCTCTCCCGTTGATATATTGTTGTTAACGCGAGAGCTGTTTTTGTGGCTCGCTATTAAAAATACTAACTAGTAAGACATTTTTTTCTTGAAAGAGGTCCTTCTTTCTGGTACCTTTATCGATATTGTACTAGAGAATAGCTTTTAATCCCTGATCCTTATTATAACGTATCAAAATTATCTGAAATACTCTAGGAAAAGGTTAGAGGTGCTATTGTTATTTGGTGAGTCTATATTTGAGCAATGGAGGTTTTCCTTGTGTCATAATGAGTATAACACATTCTGACGAACTATGGGTGTTTACTATCTCTACACAGGTACACTTCCTGAATTTCATGATCCATCTATAGTTAGTTTCCCTCTGAGTTTTTAATTTTACATCAAAATCTTGTAACTATATTATCGCAATTTTATAACATTAAGATACTTATATCCTATATAGTAGTTGTCTTCAAATAGACATGTGCCAGAATGTCCCTCTACTTGAAATTCTTGTATAGCTTACACATATCCACACACAACTTACTAACACCAACCTACAAAGCCGCCCAATAATAATTTATTAAAGCCTCATTGTCTGGTTTATAATTTCAACACTCAATTTTAATTTATTTTACCAGTCTTTAAATATTAATTTATTAAAATTTACGATGGGACTAATCACTCTGTATTTCAAAAGTAAGGTTTTTAAAAAGTATGTAATTCTGATTGATTATTTTTAGGTTTTCCTACCCATGCAAATTTTTTGGTATAAACATGAGAATTTTTTTAAATGTTTTCATTTGATTTGAAATTTATTGAAAAGCTAAGGAAAAGACCTTCAAAATTGGTATATTCAATTCATAGTAAATTATACTATAAAGAGCAAAAAAAATGATCAAATAATTTTTTTTTTCAAAAAATATGTGGAGTCCTATGCTTTTGCAAATTAAGAGTATATATTATTAATATTATTATATATATACATAATAATAATAAATTATATATATATATATATATATATATATATATATATATATATATATAAACTAATATATATATATAGGAAAGAATTTTTGTCTTGGCCCCCCGAAAAAAATTCTGGATACGCTACTGTATATATATATATATATATTTATATATATAATATATATATTATATATATATTATAATGTATAGTCTATATAGCCTTAATAGTATCTATAGATAATATTATGCCATTTTCCAATCAGGAAGTGGTGAGTATTTTAATATGAAAAATTAATGCTTTTTTACAATGAAAATGGTAAGATAAAATAAATTAAAATATAATATATAATTAATAAATCTTTTTTCATAATAAAAATTTGGAATCTTTATAATATAAATATTTTATGTCAGAAAATAGTGTGATAAATTATGTTATTATTTTAGCAATTGATTGTTCAATACATAATGCCAACATTATAAACCATAGTGATTTATATTTATTAATTATGTTATAATTTTTTAAAAAGTTATGGAAGAGAGAAAAGAAATAATAAGAGAAGAATCATAAATAAATAAATATATATCATTCAGATCATTTTACTTTATTTCATATAATTATTACTAAACAAAAACTATTATATATTTATACAAATTATATATATAATATAATTTAATAACATAATTTAAGTGTAGTTAAAGGTTTTTAGCCTTTATAGTGAGCTCTTTACTAATGAAGGTCCAGGGATATTTTGTGTCTCGATATCAGCTTACTTAACTTGTGCTCAATGCATAGTATTGCCTCGCTGCTTACTTCATATTAATTTTGTTAAAATGAATTATAAAATACTTTATTAAAACTTAAAGACCTGCTTATCCTCTAGTGCACAAACGTTTGACAACTCCTAAATTCATTCAACTAAATATTTTATCGTCTTTATAAATACATCTATCAGTTATCACAACCACCATCTTGTGGATATTAGTATATACTCATAAATAAATTCTTAGTTATAATATCAAATTTTTAAAATCTTCTTAAAAATATTCATACTTTGGGGTAGTATCAAATAAAATGTCTATATATTCTTGTAATTAACTTTTATTTTAACTGTAGTATTTAGAAGGCATAATATCAATTTCACATTATAACTATGTAGTTCTACTTATCAAAATCATCGTCTCTTCTTTGAGACTAATTAAATAAATTTATTTTATATTGCGGATTGCTATTTTTACACTATTACTTCATCCGTTCGTTCGAGACAACAAAGGTGGTAGATAAGGATGTGTAGGTGAGCTGTAACTGTCGAGGATTAAGTACCATAAATTATTTATCATTTTTAAAAGTGCCTTGTATGTGCTATACTCCTTATCGATTCTCCTTATACTTCACTTATACGGATTCGAGATAATTGGGTGAGGTCTTTGTGGTATAAGGACGCGTGCTAAAACATGTATTTGGTTGAGTGAGGCGTCTAAACAAGCTGTATTCAATAGATACTTTATAAATATTATAAATTTAAAGCAAATGATTCTTCAATAAAATTAATTATACCAATATTGATATAGTTTTAAAATTTTGATCTTTTAAAAGATTATATATTTACAGAGAACAATTCCTTTTGCCATCCACCTAGCTTGGTGGATAGCTCCCGGAATTGAAAAAATAAATGTCCTTTGATGGAAGATGTCCCAAAAATATCAAGCAAAGTTTAAATCAATTCTTTTATAATACATCCCTAGGATGTTAATTTTTATTAAATATTAGCTTCTAAACGCAAGTGAGATCTTCTTGTCTATCAGTGACATTATACGTTAATATTATTTTAATTTACTTATATATTTAATCTTTATATTCCTAAGTATTTAGTACTTTATATTAGAAATGTATTTATATATATGTCTAGACCACTTCTCACTCTTTTAAGCAAAATATTTTTAAAAACATCTGCGTCGTGAAGGACCAGTTGCTTCCTACCTATTTACATATTGAAAAACTAAGATCTAACATTATCATTTTCCATAAATGGTGTGCGATAATCTCGTAGATACAATCAGTATTTTCCACATTAACTGCTCCAATAAAATACAAGCTCCACTTATGCGGAAGCTCAATTTGACAAAATTCTCAAGCAAATAATATGTTATTATGTAGATTCTTACTTTAGTGCATAATATAATAATATCTAGGCACGCATTAAGGGAGGATTCCTATATACTTATGAGATTATATTGGTGAGTAACCATAATTTTTAGTCTCCACTATACCTAAAATATGGACTATGAAATTCTTAAATTATCAGACTCAATATATTTAATTAGGGTAGGTGATTATAAAAGTACATAGTAAAACTCTCTAAGTGTGCTTATCTTTACTTTGCATCCAGCACGAACTCGTCAATGGTGTCGGTGAGTCTCTCTTCTGTGCTCGTCTGTAAGTCGAGAGGTGTGTGTTCGGCGTTTTTCATTTTTGCAAACGTATTCTTCTTGTAACATTATTATTCCTCGAGTGCATAATCCTCACATGTTTATTCACGAACAATGACCAGTCTCTCACACAATGAACTTGGAAGAAATTATTAAAAATAGTTGATGGGTCTATTATGCGATACAAAAGTGAAAACAATAGAGAAATTTGTAGAAATTCTCATATCATGACGGAAGGAGACTGGTAGAGAATGCAAAGAGGCGAATTAGACACACCGCAAAAAACACAGAACAGTGTTGGTTGTTGATTATACTCAGAAAAACTGAAATCTGAGCAAAATATCTTTCTCACGAAACACAAAAGTCTACCTATGTTGATTCAGTTGTGGTGATGTTGCGGTAACACTAAGTTTTGGTGGTACTTCTCGAATTAAGGATCGCGAAATAGTTCGTAGAATAATTGCCGCTACTCACTTTTAGAGTATTGAAGCTCCCATTTATACGTCGAGAAGAAAGACAAAAAGCTCTGTCAGAGCAAAGTGAGTCGAACGCAAAGATAAAGAGATGTCAAAAAAAAGTGTAGGGTCATAAGAAACTTAGTAGAAGATAAGCCGCACAAAGAACTCTCCTCTCGCATTTATGGTCGACTATCTTGGGAACTACAAGCAAACACACTCACTCCGACCAAACATGCACGGGTGAGTATAACCAGATAGAGGTCCCTAAGAATATAGAGCAGTGCGCAGCTCGGCTTCTACAAAGGCTGGATGATGTGCCCTCTCTTTTATATAGCATAGCAGCAACTTACCGCACGCAATCGAAAAAAGATCTATCCTCGCACAAGTTAGAATCATAATACAGATTCCTTCATCTCGCATTTCTTTTGTGTGAAGGCCCGCCTCGCGAAGCGCTGGGACTCTAAGAACTGATGAGGTTTGGTTAAGACATTTTTTATTGTTAAGGTTCAAGAATTTTTATAATGTAACAGGTTCGCACGCATACAGAGTACTCAAACTATGGTTCGACTTCCTGAAAGACGATAGTAAGTTAGAAAGTGTTCTTAGAGAGGTGACTGTATAGGATGTTTTTGAGTAGTGGTGTGAGTTTTTTAGACAGAGATATTTAGTGATTGTGCAAACAAGGATATATGTACGACCTGCTCAACTTTCTCGACGGATTGTTTCGTCTCCAAACGCACATTATCTGCGAGGAATATCGCAATCTGAGAAAGGTTATCGCAGAAGGCGATTCTTAGAAGTAAAAGAGTTGCAAGATGATAATATGAGGAGAGAGATTAAGAATTCTGTGATATACAACCAGAAGGGTCGTAATTTTTTACAGAAAATATTCAAAGTGGAATGGGAGGAAGCGGTTCTATAGAGTAGTGCAATTATAGTGCATGATAAGATCATATTACAGAATTCATAGCAGGAGAATTAAAGATTAAGAGAATAATAGACGCAAAGTGAAAAATAAACGTAACACTCGCCTGCTTGAGGATCACTTCTCCCTAATACCTTTTGAGACGAAAAAGATTGAGACAATTAAAAGAACGTCAGACCCTCAACAATCTTACCACTGTATAATGTTGTTGGAGAAATATTTAGAGAGAAAATATGAAATGTATTAGACATTGAGTACGTAATAATGAGAAGGAGTGAGATTTGCGCAAGACGTCTTGAGGGGTCCAGATTTGATAAGGCAGGTAGACAGATGTTTGTTATACATTCCTCCGTGCTCAAAATGTGTCCCTTGGATGCATACTCGTGTCAACGCCGCTCACGACACGCAAGTGTGTCCTTAGTTCCTAAGGGCGCACGTGGGAATAAAACGAGAAACATTTAGATCTTTTTATAAATCATGCGTGAAAGTTATAATCAAGCTCAGATTAGAGTACTTTTCGAGTCTGCACCAGATACGCCAATTCGTCTGGTCGATCACGAAAACTATCGATAATTATCGAGATTCCAGAAAATAGGATATAAGAGTGAGCAGTTTTGAAGAGTGAGGAGGTTTCAAAAGATCTTAGAATAGGTACAAGTTAGAGCTATAGGGCGATAGTTAGCAGGATTAGAAGAGGGCTCCCTCATTTTTTTTTTCACTAGAATTTGAGTCTCTATGTGAAATGCTTGTGTATTGACGTCCTGCGCGGACTAATCCAAACACTGGGTTGATCATAGTGGCCTTAGTTACTCTCGGAGGCCATAACAAGACAAAATCCTAGTTGAATGCGAGCAAGTGTACGTGAGATCGTGTATACAGCGGAAGGTCGAAAGTACTATCTCCGCCGATAATAATAACTCGATAAGGAGGTAAAGCACCAGCTCACCAATATGGGCAACATTTTTGACAAATTACATTTGGTTATATGAATAAATTCTCAGAAGTTAGTCCATGGTAACGATTAACGTTAATATGCCTTTTCAGTTAGGCAGGTATGTTTGTTTTAGTGCAAATTCTCGGAATTCCTCAAGAGCACGACATCATAAGAGTGAGGAAATAAGGGAATAGTGTATAATTTACAAAGTAAATTAGAGATGTTTTAAGGCAAGAGGCCAGAAAGATTTCGTCAGTAAAGAGGAACCATGGAGCGTCAGCGCAACTTTCGTTTAATGACATCCGCTTTTATTGTGGGAATTTAAGGATACACTGTGACTAGCTTGTCTAATAACTGCGTTAATATCAGCTGCAGAATAGGAGATCCGTTAGATAGATGTATTGAGGAGATATTCTTCAATAACCTGTACGCACTGTGATTCGTATGGACACCCATCAATAATCCCTCACAAAGTGAGATCGAGAAGTAAATCTATATCTCGCGAGACAGATCACGATACTACATGGGATTTTTGATAGGTCGAGTGTGAATTAAATTTAAGTTTACGCCTCACAAAGAGGAATGTCTATGGCTCATATGAATTTTTACACGAGAATTTTAACAGATATATAGAGCTACCAAGCTTAAACTTTGCAGACATGCCAAGCGTCTTCAGCAGTGCAAAGCATTTCACTTCAAATTATAGCTTGGCTGATAGACTAATCCAGAGCAACGCAACTGACTCCCTTGAGTCAGTTATTAAAGTGGGCCAGAAAAAGCATAGGTCAGGATCGAAACATTTATGAGAGTAAAATGGAGAAGGTTTGCCTTGTCAGATAGTTTGTCCACACCGTCCGCTCTATAACTTATATAGTTAGTTGTTTTACCAATTCAGTATGAAGGTGACGGATGAACTTGTGTGAGTTGTTATACGATATATAGAACTGACTAAGGAGAAGACTAGTGCGTTGAAACATTAGGTCAAGTGTGTGTAAAAATTAATAAAAGATTTTTAATCATCGTTTAACTAGAGATCCAGTAATGAGTTGAGATTGAGAACGATCGCGGACCTGTGTTTTTGCTCTTTGATTAATTTCTCAGATCGTTGAGAATATCGAATAGTGATACGCCTTTCTGCACACACACGCTTGAGATATGAGTGGAATTTGATCCGGAGTGCCCAACCATATTTCTCACTACGCTTGTGGTGTGCTCTCATATATGTGTGAAATACAGCCCACCTTAAGAACTAAGAAGATCTTTCAACACGCTCACTCTTTATAAGTGTATTTATATAAAGTTAAAGATTTGTGCTAATAAAAGTTTCTCAGATGAGATATAGAGATTTTTGTTAGGTAAATCTCTCTCGCTCAAAATAAATGTGGAAAATGTATGTTCATGTGTTAGCTGAGAGTAACGATAAGCTAATAAATGTTTCTCGATGTTCTTTCATATGTTATTGTGCTTATATGACACGTAAGATAAGCTTTTATTAAAGCCACAGAACCTACACGAATAAGTTAAAGGAATACACTCTCACAAAATAGATATTCTACAGAGCATGTACGTGGTGTTATACAGGATGATTTTTATGTTTTTATCAGTGAGCAGTGTCTGCACTACTCCACCCTTCTAGCGGAAATATATCGAATGAAGTTTAGTGAGTCTCGTAATATAATATATTAACGAGAGTTATATGTAATGGACTTCTCAAACATGGTAATTTATAAGCCATCTGTAGGTTTCTCAGACAAAGAGAGAAGTCAATCCTCCATAGTGGGTGTTTTTTGTATGTAGAGAGAGTGAAGTTTATTATTCCTTACGTATTACATCTCAAAAGTATATTAGATTTGACATAGCTTTCACTCGTGCTGTTCGCTTTTGTCGGAGGGATAAGGTCAAGATGCGTAAGCTTCTCGCTTCTATAAACTCCACTTACTGATTGGAAAAATGCAAATATTCTTTAGAAACGTATAGGCCTGTAGGCGTACAATGTGTTTAATGTTTACTGGTTACAATTTGTATTTATATATATCTAGTAAAGTTCCCATTGCTACACGCAACTCACTCAAACACACAGTGTTACACCAAGCATAAGAAAACGAGAAACATGAAAGACGCATGAGAAAATCACAAAGATCTTGATAAGCGCGAAAACTCCAAAAGAGAAACGAGAGCTCTAAATTTGTTCGTATATACGTATTATATGTTATAAAACGAAAATTTAAAAACACATAGTCGAATTGTGTCAAAATATTATTATCAGAACATAAAAACCATCTCTAACCAGATACTTAATATTTCAATTTTCATAGATAATAATGAATAATCCAGAAAGTTCAAATACACTCGCACACTCTCACACCAAGAAAATTGCTATGAAGCGCAATAGAGAAAAAAGAAAAAATAATACTATTGATTAAACACTAAAAGAGCGATTTGTGTGCGCAAAACTTAGAGCTAACACAATAATCTATACAAAAAAATTTACTCTTATTAATAGTGGATATAATTTAGAACGAGTAAAAGCGTCTAAAACATTCTTTAATTTAGAAAAGAGGGGTTCAGTTCTAGCGCCACAAAAGTGTAAAAAAAATAAAATTATCAAATTATAATCTTGATTTCTTAGTAAGTCAAGGTGTCAATACATAAAGTATTGCTTTCACTGTCAATCACTAAAAACTACTATAAGTAATCTTACATAACTTAATAAAGCTTATATCATAATCCAAATAAAATATTAAAAACGAATAACTTATTCTTTATATAGAGTTACATCGGATATTCTTAATCAATAATAACCTCCAATACTCAGTTTAAAAAAACTTAAAACGCAGGCATCACCTAATATACTCAAAAACACACTTTACATGAGAAAAATAACCAAAACAATATAAACTAAACACAACCCACTGGAGCTCTGATCAAAACACATCTCATCCCACTAACGCCCGATATTATATATATATAATATATATTACTATTATATATATATTTTATATATAATATATATTATATAATATATATTATATATACTATATATATTATGTATATATTATATATAATATATTAATTACTATATATATATATATATATATAGTTTAAATATATATATATATATATATATTAGTATATTATATATAACTATATATATATATTATATATATTATTAATACTTATATATTAATATATATGATATATATATATATATTTATTATTAAATATATATATATAATTATATATAATATATTTAAATATATATATAATTTATTTTATTAATAAATATAAATAAATAATAATATAATATATTTATATTATATACTATATTATATCATATATATATATATATAATAATATATTATAATTATATATATATATACTTTATTATATATTATATATATTATAATATATATATAATATATATATTAATAAATATTAATATATTATATTATTTTATATTATATTAATTAATATATATAATATATAATACTAATAGATTTTCTCTAATAATATATATATTATATAATATATATAATATATAATATATATATAATATATATATATAATATATTATTAAAGTATTATAACTATATATAATATATATATATTATTAATATATATATTAAATATTAATTAATAATATATATATATAATATATATTATATATATATATTATAATATATATACATATAAATATATACTTATATATATATATTTAATATTGTATAAGTGTAATAAAATAATATAATTATATTAATTCATTTGATAAGCTTTCTAATACACATATGACTGTTAATATATTACATCTCAAGAGTATAACGTAAACCATGAGTTTGATATGGATAAATAATTTATTTAATGTCTCATACTTGATTATATAATTTTCTATTCTTTATTAAGTTTAGCAATAATTATATTGCAATCTCGTGTTGTTTGATAATAATGTCACAATTTTATAGATCGTAAATCTCAGAAAAATTATAATGGATACAATATGCCAAATAAGCTATAGTAATGTGTATATTTAAAGCATTAATAAATATATAGGTATATTTCACCAACAAATCATAAAAAGTACATGACTGACTGGCCACAGAGAAACCAACCGGAAAAACGACGTTTGGCTGTGAGCGGTCTGACTTGCAGTGTAAAAAACACAACTCGGCTATTTGCTTCATTTACTATTTTGTTTAGTGAGAACTCTTGTGAGATCTACCTAATATAGTATCAACCGTAAAATCTGTATAGCCGCCTCGCGGCATTTCTTATGTTTTGTGGAATGCAAGGAAATCTGGACTAGGTAGTGCTTAGAATGCAAACAAGGTCTAATTGTCTCTCTAACTATACATCACTTTCGATTAGTGCCCTAGACACATATTCAGTGGACGTGTGAGTGGTTACGACCCATCCGGTGAGGATATATACGTAAACATAGTATCATAGATAACTATTATTTGATAAAATTTATTAGGTTGATCCCTATACTACGTACTGGTGTGGTATAGAAAATTATGTTTTCAAAACATATTGTAGCTGTTAAATAACCAATATTGACGTTATACATCAAACACACCTTTGATGGTAGGGTTCGAGAACACACGTGATTCCGAAGGGCATTAGTGAGTGGTTACGTAAATTCCTCGGTAGTTCGTCTAATAATTACTTCTAAACACTATGGGATGTGCCATTACGTTGTTTATATTAATACCTTATTAACTACTCACCTAAGGTGTCTCAAGCCTCTCCCTGTTCCATGTTTAATTAATATTTTTTTTAGATGTTATAAATATTGTGACATAAAAATATTGCATTTTTTATATGTATTGTACATACAAAGAATACATTAATTAGTGGGAGGTTATAACAGAAATACTGCCTTCTTGGGATCGAACACTGTATTTTGCGGAATGAGGAACGAAATCTCATGCTTTGAATCACTGAGCACTTCCTCCATAACCATAAATAAGTTGAATAATTCAGTCATCCTCTTCTTGTAGTTGATAATACTGCTCTCTTCAGAGGAGTGTACGCTTGAGCATTGTAAGCCAGTTCTTTTTACCTCGTTCCTTAATATATATCTTATGAATGTTAATATTGTATAACTGACAATTAATAAGTTTCTAAGGAAACCTAAATAAATAATTATAAATGTAGTGACTATAAGAAAAATATTGACTAACCTTATCTACAGTGAGGTCGAACCTACCGCATGTTTACTGAATTGAGAACGATATATACTAGATTGCTATATTTAACTATTAATCACCATCCTTACCAACTCACTAAAAATAGTTGGATTGAATGTAGCAGTTTCAAACGTTTTACATAAATTTAATCTTATTTATTAACTGATAATCTATAATTAGTAAATATTAACTACATCAAATAAAAATAATTCTATATAAGGATAGAGAGGTAAAATAGGTAATATAGGAGCTTAATGAACTCACCTTATGCGATAATGTGGCCTGAGGGTGTTATAAGTTGCTTTTGTAAACTTAGCTTACTCTATAAATATCCGGACTTTATTTTGAGTTTGGAGGATACCTCTAATGATAGGTAAATAACTATCTAGCCGTATATTTCGATTCTCTATTTCAGAATACTAATGCAGTGTAGCTTCGATATTACCCTAGAGTAAGGCTAAAAATTCTCATTAACCTATTCTCAATCATCCTTTTATATATGATTTGTTCTACTAAACTTTATAATTGCGATATGGAATTTTTTTAACACTTTTAAATATTATGGAAGATAATATAGGTAAAGGATAGGCTTGGACATCTGGTGAATGTTATTCAGCCTTTACGGGAACTTTGTGAGTTATTATTCTGAAAACTGTTTCTTAAATCAAACTTTTTATGGGTTTGAGTAAGGATGGCTTTAGGTCGGTAAGGTACATTTCAAAGTAATATACTCGTTCTTCAATTAGCAAAATAATCAATGCACTATAGAATATATATATAGGTGTTTCTCTTCTGATTCCAGAGTAAGTGAGCAGTATAATTTATCTTTAATCCTTCCCTATTATTTGTTCTTTGTGATTATGCTACATACATTTTAATTTTTAATTGCGATATCTAAGCAATATTTTCAATCACTAAAAATTATATTATAATGAGAAAACTGATGTAAAAAGGTAATTGAGCTGTAGACACCTGTTAAGATAGTAGTACTAATAATCAACGTTAGTAAAGGGTTAAAAATTTTGGTCTCCTTTGCGGGTTCATTAATCCAACATTTCTATGGTTTCCCCCTACAAAACTTCAAAGAAAACGGAATTCGTAGGACTATCGTTCTCGTGACTCAATAAAATTATGACTCACTCTCACGGTGAGTTTCCTAATTCATACTCAGTGATAAAGTAGCTCAGTATTTCTATTTGAGCTCATTCCCCCTATTATATTTATTATAATATTTTCTTTTAAAAGTGAATTTTTTTTTCCTTTTTTTTATTTTTTATTTGCTCGCAAAGATCAATATACAATGTGATAAATTACTGTGTGTAATATATATCATGCTCTATATACATACACACACTTTTATATATATATACTATATATATATAATATATATTATACAATGCACACATCTGTGTGTAATATATATATGTCTCATATACATACTACACACTATATTGTAAAATATAATTAATAAATGTATATTTTACTATTAATATTATAATATTAATATTAATATATTATATATATATAATTATATAATAATTTATACTATATATACTAGTATTAAATAATATACATAATATATATTATTATTATATATTATATATTATGTTAACTCAGTATAGTGAGATAATATGGCTTACTAGATAAAGGCCCCTTTCATGTACAAGTGTGATAATCCGCATTGAATAATCGTATTCAATATGTGAAAATAGTTATAGATTATTTAATATACTGTTAAATGTGTTTGGAACTTGAAATTAAATTTATTCATAGATGCTAACAATGATGAAATCATAGTGAGGAAAAATATATTTCCTTAATGTCTTATATGAGCGAACTTCCTTATATTCTTGATACTAGATTACAAGTTTCTTGATGGAATAATTTATTTGGATTATAAATTTTTTTTTGTATGTGTGTTTATTATGTGTGTGTATAATATGGGTTTAGAGGTAGGATTATAGCTTCAACAATTTATTTCTCTAATAAGAAGATAATTATAAATATTTTAAAATACTCTAACTGTTTCGATATGTTTTAAACTTTTATAAAGGTGTTTCTCAGTATAATACTGAAAATTACAGTAAAATAATATTTTTATGGAAGTTAGTTTTAAAATTTATAAATATTCTTGTTTGAAATGACTTGCATTAAAATAAGATATATTATATATATACATAGTTTTTTCAATGATTATTATACTCCTTACACTCTC
>JABUQX010034452.1:32500-39815 GCA_015478945.1 Trachelipus rathkii | reverse complement strand
CTTAGTATGGGCTCTTCTCTCTCTCCTACTCTCTCTTTCTATCTCTCCTCTCTCTCACTCTCTCTCGCCCTCCTCTTGCTCTCTCTCTCTCTCTCTCTGTCTCTTCTCTCCTCTTCTCTTCTCTCTCTCTCTCTCTCCTCTCTCTCTCTCTTCCTTTTCTCTCTCTCTCTCTCTCCTCTTCTCTCGTCTGGTCTCTCTCTCTCCTCTGTCTCTCTCTCTCCTCTCTCTCCCCTTTTTTTTTTTGTCTCTCTCTCTCTCTCTCTCTCTCTACTCTCCTTCCTCCTCCTTCTCTCCCTCTCTCTCTCTCTTTCCCTCTCTCTCGTCTCTAAATTTTTTTTTTTGGTTTTTTTTTTTTTTTTTATTAACTTATTCACCCACCCAATAAAACCGCCGGCCTCACGGCGCAATGCCGCTATTCAAGGAGGGGTGCTTTTCTAGGTAATTAAAAGGCGGGTGTTTAAAAAAACAACAAAAAATTCAACTAACACAAAACTACGCAAGATGAAGCACAGACGCGGGCTTTTAAAGTGAGGGAGATTAATTGAGTAGGGGAAACACAGAAGATGGAGGAGGGAATTCCACAGAAACAGAGGGTGGCAGGGAAAGAAGGACCGGCACCGCAGCGAACTTAGTCTGTGAGTTGCTCGATATCAAGCACAAAACTATTGCCAACACAGCACCCCTTGTGGCTACGAGGGGCGTCTTAAAGGTGGTGCCACGCGAGTGGAAATTTCCCTCGAGCACTTGCCCGCTGTGGTTACCTATAGAAAGAGATAAAGCACCCAACATCTTCGCGACCGCCAAAAAGAGACAAAGATAGAGTTTCAAGTGAACTAGAAAGAACGGGACAGTTGATAAGTCTTTTTCGCCTTTGGACGTCGACCCATCCAAAAGCCGGGGTGTGTGGAAACCTGAGCCCCCGCCAGAGATAATGAGAGCAGTACTTCCTTACAAGGGCGGATGGATGCCCTTGTATAACTGGAGTAACTGTGAAGGGGGGAAAAAAAGTTCTCGCAGTCTAAAACAGAAACTCCCAGCCTTTTCCTTGAGGCCCGCCCTTAGCAACCGTTTGTGAATGTGAGCGTTTCCAAGACATTTTTTATTTTATGGTTAAAGGCAAGGATGTTTTATATTGCTCGACAAGGAGAGACGGAGAGAGAACCGCTTCTCGGAACAGAGATAGCCGAAAGTTAGAATGGTGTCTTAGAGAGGGAGAATTTTAGAAGAGGCAAGTTTTTTTAAAAGGAATTTGGGAAATTTCACACAAGGTTGAGACACCCCACCCGGAAATTCTATCAGATCAGCGAGAATTAGAATCGGAAAATATTAAGACGAGAGTGCAATTCTAGAAACATCCCCAAAAGTTAAAAGAAGGAGCCAGAAACTGAAATGAGTTGAAAGAATCGCCAAGTTGGTCGAGAAGGATGACTTAGATCATATGAAACGGTCCGAAGGCCAGTGCCCAAGATGGCCATCCCCTCGTGTTTTGAAGACGTGTGCTTCTGAAGGGCTGGCGCCGTCCTAGTTTCAACTTCTACTTCCCCTAATTCCCGGTCTATATAATGCCACTAACACTTTGTCCTCCAGTGAATAGCTGGGAGGATAGCGCGCTAGTTATAAGTCAGCACCGAGTATGAGCCCAAGAATCAAAAATTAATGAGAAATAGTAGGAATAAAAGGAGGACCGCGTATAAGTAGCATCCATACCCGTGCAAGAGCGTAATCAGAACGCCACACTGCTTATTGCACCTTGTATCAGTAAAACAGTGAGATAAGACTAAGGACAGTTCAATCTATACAGCCTCCTCTTCGAAAAATCTCAATTCATAACATCAGCACAGCATTGATTCCTTCGGTTGAGCGATTTATGAAAGATAAAGCAGAATCTTCATTTCCCTTATGACATACAGTTTATCAGCAAAGAAGTCAAGGTCGAGAATGATGGCAAACGCCCCAAGAGGCTTGCGAGAGGTTCAGACAGTCTGGTGGAGATATCCTATGTCATGTATAGTACGCGTCAGTGCCTCAGTTCACTACTCGGTCAGATCTATTGTGGCCTCCTTTATGGAAGGTATGTCAAAGCGCCAGCATCCACTAGCGCAAGGACGCTCTCTCTCCCCGTTAGGTTTTTCCTAAGGGCTAACGTTGAGGCAATTTATCCCACACCATTAAAGCTTTTTATTCCAAGTAGGAGATAGGAAAGTGTATTATCGCCAGTAGACCTGGCCATGAGCGCCCGAAAGCCGTTACTGGCTCGATCGCGAAAGAACGTGAATGAACGGATTCCAGATTGGATCTAAGAAATGGAGTTAGAGAAACGAGCTTTCCAAAGAAATTTAGATAGAATACCAAGTAAGAGCGTCCTGATTAGGGCGATAGTTAGAAGGATCAGAGCGGCCTTCCTTTTCTGGTTTTCGGAATAGGGTTGGAAATATGAGCTTTTCCAACACTGAGGAAAGTCTGCTAGTATATTCTCCGAGAACATCTAGAAGAACTTATAGATTGAACGAGGGCTTACGGCTCGGCGTTCCTTTTGTGGATAGCAACGTGAAGGCCATCTACTCTCCATCCAAAAAACTCCCTTCTATCGGAGAAGCTGCTGCTAAAGGATATGCGCATCCGTGTCGAGGTCTCTACTCCCTCTTCCTGATCGTTCTTCTCAACTTTTATCCTTCCCTATATCGGTTCTCTGTAGTGGATTTCAGGAGCAGCAATTATCTCTCCATCTCCTTTTTCTTATTAATTGTGATGTTCCTCAAGTTTCTGTTATCCAACTTTATTCCTTCTTTTCATCAACATCTTCTTAGCGCACTTCTAACTTTTCCACTCTTATGCTGATGATCCCACCCTCCATTTTCACTCACTTTGAAAGTTGTCTCTCGTTTGTACCTAGAGTGCCCTCTTCGTTCTACAGCTTTCTGGATTCAATTCTTGCCTATTTTGTCGGAATTTCTCATGGGTAACCGTAAATCTTGTGAAGTTAATCTTCTTTGAAAACTCAACTCTTCATATCTCCCTTCTCTTAAAAATATCCTCCCAACTTTCCGTATTACCTTTTACGGCTCTAATATCTTACCCGTAACAACATAAACATTCTAGGACTAAACATAGATAGTGAATCTGTCTTGGAGACCTCACATCACATCGGTTGCTAAATGACCTCAAAGAAAGCTGGAATTCTGGTTCAGATTTCGTGAAATTTTTTCTTCTGCTCAGATGCTCCAGTTATTATAAAGGTTCTATGCGGTCCTGTATGGAATATGTTCCCACATTGGGCGGGGGGTTCCGGTTCAAACTCCTTTGGTGATAGAGTGAAGCGTAAAGCTAGAGGCTTATAAAATAGTGTCCCATACTTTCTGACTTTCTTGACCCTCTTTCCTGCGTCGTGTCGTCGGTGCCCTATCTCTTTTCTATAGTATTAATAACGGCAGGCTGCTCGAGCAAATGACCTCTCGCACTCCTCCACCACTGCGTCGAGCTCGTCATCATCAAGAGGTGCCTTGTTCTCTCATGTACATATAGGAGTGTAATATTCTGGAGAACAAAGGATCATCTCGTTTGTATTGGTCACCCTCAGTCGCTTACGCAGCACACAGTCGTTTCTGATGGAGGTCGCTTGGCACTTCATCTTTATGATGTATTGCCCCGCTTAGTAATTCAATCTCCTCTAATTTAAATCGCGCCATCTGCAGCAAGCCACCGTAGGGAGGGGAATTAGGCGTTGGCCAAGATTGACAGGTCGAGGGAATCGGTACTTTCTCCCTTTAAGTTTAATTTTTCTTTATGTAATTCGGTTGAGTTTAGTTTGATTTTTATGTGTAAATTTTATTTTTTTTTTATTCCCCCCACCTGTTTTAGAAAAAGGCATTGCCACGTGAGTGGGTGGCATCATTGTAAACCGAAGAGAGATATTGTTACCTTATTTCAGTTGTATAGAGAGAATTAGCTACTAACAGAACCTATATCTAAGAGCAGTAAATAATAAGTATAAGAGGTAAAAGACTAGATATTTACAAAGTAAAGTATGTCTATGAGGAGATGTTATGACTATATTTAGGCAATGAGGCCAGAAAGATTTTGTCTATATACTATATACTATATAATTAGTACTTATTATATATATATATATATAGTTAGTAGATATAAGATAACCTTAAAGGATGTTTATTATATATTAACAGTAGTTAGCCGCACTTTCGTTTGAAATTATAGAAAGCTATATATATACCAGCTATATATTGTAGTATACTATCAGTATCGTAAAAATATAGTAAGTATATATCCCATATATTATGCAACGTATTAATTATCTATTATATAAGCCAGAATGAAATTATAATATAGCATACAGTATAAGTGAATATTATATGATTAAGAGAGTGAGAAGAATAACGAGACATATTTTTTATTCCTCATAACTCCTATACTCGATTACGCTAACTGAGTCTTTACTAGCCTGTTGTATGTAATTATAATGGCCTATATAGATAGAACCAATGACACTCTCAGATATATTACGTATAAACCAATATGGTAATTATGAATAGAGATGATAAATATAGATATTTATAGTTCATAATATAAAGTACTATATATAAGGAATGATAAAGTACCCTTTAACTTACATTATACACACTATATATAATATATATTATATATAATATTAATCAACGATATTATTACCAGTACTTATACCCACTCTTCTATATATTTAATCTGACCATAGATAATAAGTTATGCATAAGTACTAGTATACACCAGTATAAGTAACCATAACTATAGAGTCCACTTCCTAAAATATATATAGTTTATTAGATCGTATTAGAAGATATAGCAACGCTATATATAAAAGGTACCCCCTCTATACCCTACAAATCGAGCTATATATTATTATAATACCGATCAAAAGTGCATATCATAAGATAAAAAAAAATCACTAAGCGTTATATTAATATATATATTATACTAGTTATATATATATAATTTAGTATCAAAGGCCGCCTGAATATCTGCGATTTATGAGAAAAAAGAAATTGATGTGATTAAATGGTAAAACTAATATAAAATTAAGTAGTATATATATTAATAATATATTAAAGGTTTATATACATAGTTTATATATAAGATTTATATATATTTATAACCATACTAGCTAGAGTACAGAAGTGAGTGGTATGTATATTATAGAGACAGATATGTCATAACCTTAGTGTGAGATATGATAACATATAATATAAATATATAGTGCATTGTACAAAAGTATATAATATATATATATATATATATATATAATACTATAATATATATATATATGTTATTTTGAGTATAAAATTAAATGTTATTAATATATATTTAATAATTATCTATAAAAAATAGAAAAAGTATATATATATTAAATATATAAAATACTATATATTATTATATATATATATATATATTTATATATGTTCATAGAATTAGGTGTGTCATACATTGGAATGTGTATATATATATATATATATATTTAATAATTATATATATATATATATATATAATATATATACATATATTGTATATTATTGAGTATAAGACGTTTACCTATAATTAGTATATTTGCCTATTCCAAGATCTAGTTTTGAGTTATATAAATGTACGCTTATAATAATAGATTCGGCCTTACTAACGCTTACCCCACCCTAAAATCAGTATATGAGTAGTATTAAAACCCAACTCAATATCTATAGTATTGTACTATAATAATATATATATATATATATATTATTATATTATATATATAGAACTATATAATATATATATATATTTATAGTGTATCTAATATATTAGATGATATAGCCTACCTATATTTAGAGGACTCCCAGTATGGATTTAGGATAGAGTGAGAGATAATGATTGTATAAACTATATATATATATATAATATTTAAAGTCTATCTATAGTTATAGAGTAAATAGTTAATATTATTAAAGTACGTATATTTACATAAAGTAAAAGTGCTAGATTTTGAAAAATCTTGTTCTATACATGTTAGTATAATATAGAGAACAGTGATATATATTAGTAGTCAGCTAGGATAGCTAACAACTAATGATTCTTAATAATATAAGATATAGATAATATTGGAAGAAAGATATTTTTAAAGCCACATGAAATACATTCGATAATACGTTAGCGAGTAATTCGAGTATAAAATATAGATTCTCGAGCGTGTATTATTATTACTAGGATATAGTATAGATAGTGAGTATTTTATTATAGTATATGATATATTAAATACATAAGGCACAACTTCCACCTTATTAAGACGCGATTAAATTTTATTGGAAAACTAAGTTATAGTGATTGTAGACAGTACTATATATAAGAATTGGACATTATTAATATATGATAATTAATATTATATAATATAGTATTATATATTATATATATATATATAGATATATATATTGAATGATATACTATATTAATATATATATATATGATAATATATATTAATTCTAATAAAATAACTGTACCTCAGACTATTGGTGACAAAATTTTAAAAGGTATTCCTTTATACCTTTGTTTATACCTTCATGGTACCATTTAGGACTATGTGTTCATATCAGCAACATTTTCTCATCGGAACAAACGTAGTAATAATAGTACGTAATTAATGTATTTATTTGCAATATATATAATTTATAATTTTTCTAACTAATATATATATATATTATGATATTATTATGTTAATTAGAATACTTATAAATAATAATAAAACAAATACGTAAAACTAAAGCTTATCTTTTAAAAGCCAATTTAAATACCCGCAAAATAAAAACTGAAAAAAAACTAGTTTGTTACTTACGTACTGACTCTCTATTATAAGGTAATACAATATGGTATAAAAGCATATTTAAGATAGGTAATCATAATTTATACAATATATAATTAGTAGACAAATCTACTATACTATAAAAAAATTCAATGTAAGTAATATAGCCTATTTAAATTTATTATTTAGTCAGAAGAAAAAAAAACTTCCAATCTTAGCAATTATAAATGATAATTAAGAAGCCAAATTGCTTATATATAATATGAACAATACTACATATATATAAAAATACATATAGGGAAATTTTGTAGATATATTATTTATCTAGTAGATTATCAGATATAACGCAAAAGAATTAAATTATATTTTTTTTCAGGTTATATTTTAAGAACTTATATTAAAATATTGGGATATAGGAGTATATAACTTATGTTTATTAGATAGGAGATATTTCATACCAGTGACAATTAAGTAGAGTACCCCATAACAATTTATATTTTAATA
>JABUQX010034452.1:0-30000 GCA_015478945.1 Trachelipus rathkii | reverse complement strand
CAATTAGGATAGATCCTCGAAATATCATCCGCTATAATTCGGTATTTCTTAATATACTTATAAATATAGAATTAATATATATATATATATAATATATAAATATATATTAATATATATATATATGTTTAATATATGTATTATATAAATAAAATTCTTTTAAGCAATTAAATATTAATTATCTCAATTATCTTATTACCCTATTTAATTAAAACTAACTATATATACATAATATTATATATATATACAATATATATATACATACTTTAATATTGTCTTCTCTTTATGATCTACTGTATCAGAGTCCGTATTAACAGTAATAACAGAATCTTTATCATACGTACACTATTATGTTTATATATGATTAGATCCTTAATACTACTTCTTACTATATTAAATATTATATATATATATATGTAATTTATATAGCGTAAGTAAGCTGTTACATTTACTTCTATCCATAAATACTGAGGATATATATGGTCCTCTAAATTTATAGGGCGATCTTCAATATTACAATAAAAACTAAGATGATATAAAATAAACCCCCCCCCCACCCCTCATCACCCCCCCCCTAACAATATATATATATCTGAATTTATATATACTTATATAATACTATATAATATTTGTTTTAGTAGTAATTTCACGTCTCTATCACGAATATATTTAAGTTGTATATGGGAGAAGCCGAAATCATTCAGTCTTAATTCTCACTAGATATTAATTTATATTGATAGCAATCCTTAAGTATTAATGAATAGTAGTATAAGAAATACTTTTAGTGAGTGAGTTAGTTCATTGATATCTATGATCAAATACCTTGAATTCTTTGATAATAACAAACACTATAATATATAATGACCTATGTTTCACCTAACTAGTTACACTTCTATTTCTATAAATAAACCACTACCTTCTACGATTTATACTTAGCTACATCAGTATCAAGTCATTAGAATACTATTTACTGTGCTAAATACGAATAACTATGAACCTACTAAATCAATAAATTAATTAATATATATTACAACAAATTATAATAAATACTAAAAAATATCACAAATTCACAAAACATTTTTTTGGAAACAATTTAATAAAAAAATATAAGAATAAAATTATATTTCCAATTCATAATACATATAATTTATATTTATATTTATGGAATTGTCTTTAGAATTAGATATTCTAGTGAGCGTGTATATATATATATATATAATATAATTATATATATAAATATATATATATATACTAACGATTAGGTAGATATAGGCTCATATTACTATGAAAGCTATAGCGTTATTGCTATTCTACGCCTTATAAACTATAATTGGGTAACTATAGTAGAGTATACTGTGACATATTGAGTAATACTCTGAAGATTGTCTATTATCAGTCATATTTAATTAATATTATCTGTGTTGCCCATGTATTCCTATGTTCGACGTTTGTCATCTAACAGCAGGGTTTCAATTCTCAATTATCTTTAGTAACTAAATACTATTATTTCTCATCAAATTATAAACTATATATATTGGTTCGATCGTGCTTGTTCTACTTGGCCATTCAGGTCATTAAGAGACCAGTATACTTAGTATACGTTATATTATAATATCTATATATGTATATAGGGATATATAGGTTAGGAAAATATAAATAATCATATAATCTAGTTTCTCCTAGCACTCTTTTTGCCAAATTTGCATTCAGCATAGAAATCTGTTTGCATATATATGGTAGGTATATATAAATACTCGTATTTGACGTAAGCAAATAGCGGTGACTTTATCATAATTAAACTGAAAAGTGCGCAGCAGCCTTATTTCACTTATGTAGATTATGCTTAACCTAATCTGAGTAAAATTTTTCTGGTATATATATATAATAACCATAAATACTATCATTTAATATTAGCTACTAAAAAAATCATACTCTAACAAACTATTCTGAGGTAATATAAATATTCATCCTTTACCTATACCTCTTCATTCTGACTCTATCTATGAATGTAATTCTGTGATTTAATATAACTATATATAATATGTTAATGTAACTCCAACTAGTGAGATAAAGGCCAATCACTATACTCTATTTTTGAGGCTCTTATATTTTCTTACAACTCTACCCTGGGTAACGATTTATCTACTTATAGCTATAGTGTCAGAATTATCTACTTATTTTATCACTTCCTCATTATGTCTACCTCTCATAGTGATATATGTTACTACCATATGCCTATTAGCCTTGAGATTTACATTTATAATTACTGAGATACTTATGATGTATATTATCTGATAATGACGGTACGATATCTATTATACTGTAATTCATTATAATGATTACGTGAGTATTTTGGAAGGGGTATAGTAGGGGACTGGCTATATCCAGGATGTTGTTATTAACATTATCTCCTATGAAGTTTTGATATAAATTTAAGTGAGTGTGCTTATACCCGTTTAGCTGTGTAACCCCGCCCACCCTCAATATCGTTACAACTATAACTCTCCTCTAAACTGCATTACTACACATACTAGCACTTCTTTTTTTCCCCCCCTCAGTGGTGGAAAAGCGCGCATAATGTTGCCAACCTATTCCGAGAGGAAAAAGGATGCTGCTCTGATCCTTCATAACACTAATCGCGCCCTATAGCTGTAACTTGTATTCTTTCTAAGATCTTTAGAAATACCACTATCTACAACTCTCACTTACTTAGTATTCTTACTGCGAAATCGTCATGTCCCTTCTTTTCGTATTATTAATTGTCACAAGTACGTGAGGATTTTCGTGACTAGCCTGAGATTAGTATAGTGAGATATTCTATATAATCATTGTAGTACGGTAATATATATACTTATTATATATATATATTTACTTTTTACTATACACTATATATAAGCATGTGATATTTATTAGGTTTTATCTCGGTTATAGCTCTATACTATTATAGGATAAAAACTATGGGAAGTATATACTTGTGATTGTATATATATATATAGTGATGTAGGGCTAGCTTAGATACATATCTCAAGGCATATTAATATTGAGTGATACTATACCGGGTTATATTATTATATGGCACTAGCCGTATATATATATATAATATATTAGTCACTGCTCTTACCTAGTAGCGTCCCCTCCCTTTTGGGTTTCCTTTGCTTCTCTTTATTGTATATATCTTATATATAATCTACATTATTATACTTAATATATAATAGGCTTAGCTTTCTTTCAAACTCCGCTCAAATATCGGCTGTTGTTGATGGGAAGACGACTTCTTGTTCTGTCAATAGCTAAGGACATAGCTTCACAGCCTATCACGACGAACCACACACGAATCTCTCGATTTCTAACACTACTAACAACCACCAATAACATCCATAAACCACACAACAACACCAACCCATCAAACCATCCACACACACACACATCCACTCCACCAACAACAACAACTATACCTCCACCATACCAACAAAAAAAATTAACAAACAAAATCACCCCACCCCAACAACCAAACACCCACCAAACCAACCACAACAACACACACAAAACCTTAAGCAATCTCATCCTCACAACCAAAACTACAACAACTAAGACAACACCCATCAACTAACTCTATCCACTCATATCGACCGCACTCCGCAACACCCAACTAACAACCCACAAACCACACTCAAACAATCCCACCACAATCATCCTCTCAAACCCTCATACTATTCACCACATCCTTAACCCATCAAAATTCACCTTAACAATATCCACAAAATCCATCAAACCCATTCAAGAATTGCCTTCCTCTTTCCAAACGAACTACTACCAATCCCCCTCATCACAACAACAACCACAACCCACAACCAAGAATTCTCTAAAATTCTCCACACAGCCCAATAAATAAACCCACTAAGCCACACGCACCACACCCCACACACCAAACTACCACAAACACACCACAAAAAGACCATAGAACAACAACATCAAGCACTCATTCAGGCCGTTGGGATCACATCGACTCCCACTCACCAAGCACAACTTACACACCAACACAACCAACAACACAACCCACAAACACACCACCCACCAGACAACCCAACCCCCCGCAAATCCTCAACAATTCACACATTCATAAAAAACAAAACCCACCACCACAACCACCAACAACTATAACCCTACCCCCAAACCCCAAATAACACCATACACATACCTCTCCAACAACACGCCAGCCACACCAAAAACAACACCCAACCCCACCCTCAAACAAACAAAATAACAAAATTACCAAAACCCACCCCACAACATACTTCTCTATTAACTCACGACACCGAAACACCAAGACACCTAACTCTCAACACCTCTAACAGGAAAGAAGTCAAACACACAACCCTACCAACAACACTCACACCACAATTACTCTGGAACACAACAAAACACATCCATAAACAACACACACATCACACTCAACTCGAGAAGCACACAAACCACAACCCCCTTAACATTCAAAACACACAAAAAACCAAATCTCAGACTAATCACAGTGAAACAACAAACACACATACAACAACTATGAACCCCAACAAAACGCAAGAACATTAGCCCCACACACACACAACCACTCACACACACACACACAAACCACAAACCACAAACCACAAACCACAAACAACCAACACCAACAACCAACACCACCACCACAAACAAAATACAACCGAACACTACCCCCACAGAGACCCAACCCAAAACCACCAACCACACACCACACCAACACAACCACCCACAACACCACCAAACCCCACCACAAATATCAAACCGAGGAACGAAAAACACCTGGGACCTACCCCCCTGAACTGACCTCTCCATAGACACACACCTCAGCAGAAACACAATTACAATCTCCATACCTTACTACATTACCAAACAAAAACCCACCTATGAACAACCCTTCAACACACATCTCCTCCAAAACTCCAGAACGAAACCAACCACCCAAGAACCACCCCCCAAACAACAAACCAAACCACACCACCACACCAACCCACAGAATCAAAATCACAGACGCGGATACCCCTACATATCAAACAACCCAGACAAACACACAACCACCCCACCTCAACTCTCACCATGGAACAAACACACCACAACAAACAACACACACCCACGACCACCACACCAACACAAACCCCACACACAAAACACAACCACACAACACACCAAACAACCACACCACACCACCCCAGTTAACCATGAACCAGAATTGCTGGTCTCTTCCCCAATCAAACTCGAGCACAACAACAAACCACAACACAACACCCACACACAAAAACACACACAAACCCAACAAACAACAGACTACGAACCATAACCCACACCACACAACCCACCCAACAAACCAACCCAACACAAAACAAACAACCAGCAACCACCACCAACCACCAACAACAACAACCAACACAACAAAACCACACCAAACAAAACACACACACACAAACCCCAACACACCCAAAATCCAACAACAACAACCCCACAAAACCTACATAAAGCCAAAAACAACTATTACAATCACAACCCACCACAAACAACAACATCACAACAACACACCCACCCAAAAAACACCCACACCAACACAAAAAACAACCACACAACCAAAACAACAAACCACAACACCACACAAAAACACAACCAACACAAACAAAAAACAACACCCAAACCTACCATCAAACCACCCCACACACACACAACACCACAAAAACCACACAACAACCCACACCCAAACATCGGTAACTGCAACGATGACCACCCAAACAACAACAACAAACCCAACAACAGACAACCACAACAACAAACCCACCCAAAACAAACAACACACAACCACCAACACACAGCACAAATCAAACCAAACAAACCCCACAAACCACCCAACAACAAACAACACCACAAAACAAACACCAAACAAAACCCACAACACACACCCACCATCCAAAACACCCAACCCACACCAAAACCACAACCACACCAACAAACAAACCAAAACCACAAACCAACCCCCAACCCACAACAAAACAACAAAATTCCCAGCCATAAACACCCAACACCCCCACCCACCACCACACACACAAACACAACACAAACCACCAAACAACAACACACAACACCACCCACCAAACCACCACAACCCACTACCACAACAAGCAAACACAACCCACAACAAAACCAACCACACAACCCAACACCACCACAACACACACACCACAACCCCACCACCACCAAAACCCACAACCAAACAAAACAAAAAAAAAACACAACACACCACACCAAAAACCAGCACAACACCCCCACAACACCCACACAACACCCCCCAACACAACAACCACACCACCCACCACCACACCCCACCCACAACACACAACAACATACACCGATCACCACAAAATAAACTCCAAAACCACCACCACCAACAACACCACCTCACAACACTCAACACCACACACCAACACCACAAACTAACACCCATACCACATAAACTATCCATACAAAACAACCAAACAACCAAAACAACACAACACAACAATAAAACAAACAATCAATTGCCATATAAATCATAAATATTAAATACCCAACAACAAATCAACTAAAACCCAATAACACACACAAAACAAACACAAAAAAAAAAAACATAAAAACACAACACTACACACACACAACAACAACCAACCCCACCTCACACAAAAAAACCAAAATACACACCCCCACATAACAACAAACCCAAACACCATACACACTCAACTCACAAAAATCAACCCACACTAAACACACAACTACCTAACAAACATACAAAACACCCCCACAACCCAACCACAATAAAACCCACACCCACCACCATCACACTAAAACACCACAAAACCAACACAACTACCACACATACATACAAAACACACTCATCACAAATCAAAACTAAACTACATCACCCTCACAAATAAACCCTAATCCATCAGATCAACATCCCATATACTCAACTCACTCCAAACCAACACACACCGCTATCACTAAACAACCCTAAAACACACACTACTAAAACCTAAAAAAACCCCATCAACAACTAAATCATCAACCTACACCACCACCCTATTATACACCTAATCACACAACCAAATACAACCACCACTAAAAACCACACAAACCACCAAATAACACCAAACACCTACAAAACCCACCAAAATCACACATATCCAACAAACACCCCAAAACCTACAACAACCACACCATCAACCTACAAACAATCCCAAAATAAACCACCCCACTACAACCCACTCAACAATACACAAACCCCAAACAATCATCACACCCACACAAAAACAACAAAACACACCAAACCACAACATATCACCAAACACACCCACACAACACAAACCACTCCACATAACCAAAAACCACCCCACCACCAACTCAAAACCTAACCACAACAATAACCTACCCATATAATTTATTATAATATATATATATAATATAAAATATATTTATATATATATATATATATATATAAATAACAACACACACTAAACCAACCAACACAAACCACCACTCACAACTACCCATAACAACTAAATACATAACTACCACACCACCACCACCCACATACAACCCCAACCATCTCACTACCTACCACTACCCACCACCTAACAAACACCCACATCACAAATAACCCTCACAACCAAGCAATAATCATATAACTCAACACAAACAAAAACAACAAAAACTCACAAAATATAACACACCAGACTCACAAAATACTCATAAACCTCATACTAACAAACTAACTAAATAAAAAAATACAACAACCAACAAACTAAATCAACCTAAAACACTACTAACATCCAAACACTAACCACTAACAACCTACACCCACAAACAACCCACATACAATAATAAAACACAACCTAACAACTAAACCCAACCACATAATACAACCTCACACACCCACAAACAATATTATCCACATACCCAAACCTGCTTCAAGAAATTCCACAACGACCAACACAACCACAACAACCCAACAACACAAAAAACCATCACAACCATCAAACCCTAAACCATAACCCAACAAACTACACAACCCAACAACCAACCACAAAACAACTCACCCAAACACAACAACATAAAAAACCAACAACCAAACCACATGTGTGTGTATCAACCCAAGACCAATAAACGCAGAACAAAACCACAAACAACCAAAACAACAAAACCAAAACCAAAACCACTAACACAATAAACCCACAACAAACAACACAACCCACCCCCCTACCCATCAAACACCAACAACCACACACACCCAACTAACAACCACAACAAACACCAACCTATACTATATATACTATATATACTACATAACACACACAACAACACATCAACCCAATCAAACACACCCTACAACACCCCCCACTAAACACAATACCAATAATAATACCACAACAAACACCTACAACAACACAATAACACAACACACAACCCACAAAACACAACATACCAACAACCTCACACTACAAAACAACAGCACCCATTAACCACCAACCTACACCAAACAACCATATTCACCTATCTCAGACACAAAACAAACCCACCAACCACAACCTACACACAATAATAACACAAAACACACACGAACACACCCACCCATACTCTCTATTCCATTAAAAAAAAACACCTAACAACCACCCTAACCAACACTTACAATCAAACCCACCCCACCAAACAACAGCAACAAAATCACAACAACACCACAACCACACATACTACCCCAACACAAACACCACAAACCAAACCTAAAACACACCACACCAACAATCAACACCACTACCAACAAATCATAAAACACCACCACCAAATAACAACAAAACCATAATAACTATCACACCACCATCCAATACTACCACACAACCTATAAAACTACACCTACTACCATAACTACCCAATTAAATCTGCCAGTTATATTTTGCTCTATTTTTTACAATAATTCACAACAAATCACCACACTATAACACCAACACACACCCCATAACACCTACAACACACCCACACAAAACACACACCACAAAAACCCTCTACCAACCCTCAACAACAAAATCCAAACTAAACAACCACATAAAACACACCACCATCAAACCAAACACCCAATCAAACACACATCAAAATAAACACAAAAACAATAAACAAACCCAACCACAACAACCCAACACTACACCACCCACCACACACAAACCCAGCCCAACATAACACTAACTACAACACTAACTACCACAACAACACCCACCACACACAACCTACACACACACCACACACACAAATTAAAAAAAACTACATACAACTAACCACACCAATAACAAACCATAACCAAATCACCACACACCACCAAAAAGAGAACACGTATGTACTCCACCCACAATAACCATTAATCCTACAACTACAAACAAATACACAAAATAACACCAAAAAAAAAATACCACACACACACACCCACAACCATAAATTAGATATATACTAACAAAAAACACAAACCAAATAACCACCCTACAACACTAACAACAAAAAATCACAAACCAACCCATAACATAACCACACATACCACACAAACATCAACCTACGAATACGCCTGCAGTCAGAGTCACAACACACTCAAAACTATACCAAACAACAATCCAAACATACCCACCCAAACCCAAACATACCAACACACCCACAACCAATAACCACCCACCACAACACACAACACCCACACAACAACACCCACTCACTACTAAACCAAACACACAACCCAACCATAACATCACAACCCCTCACCACAACCATACACACACAAACAACTAAAAATCCACACACACTACCTAAAAAACCACCCACCAAACCTCCTAATTATATCATCATTAGTATAAATATACAATATCACCTATAATAACACCTATATACACCCACCAAAAAAACCCCCACATCAAAAAAAGAAACATCATACACTACATATAAACCACCACAACCACACTACCACCAACCCACACCACCAATACAACAAACACTAAAAAAAAACCCCCAAATATATATTAAATCTACAACCCAACACAACCACCCCAAACCACAAATAATACTACAACCAAACCACTAACAATCTCCATCTACTATCACAACATAACTAAAAACCACCAACCCTAAACCAAACACACAACCAACCAACAACCCAAAACAACCCACATACACACACACCATACTATTCACACAAACCACCACCCCTACAATACATCTATAACCAAACCCACCCATCAAAACCCAACACAAACAACTAACCTACACATCAACACACAACCACACACCACCACACCAAATTAATCACAAACCTAACACAACCATATAACACTAATAACCACTACAACCCACACAACCTATCATAACACAAACACCAAAACCAACACAACACAAAACCCACCATAAACAAACCATACCACAACAACACAACACCAACTAACACAACCCAACCACCCAAACACCCATTAACTCACCAACAACTCAAACAAAACCCCAAAAACCAACACCAACAACACTCACCACCACAACCCCTCGAGTCTCAACCAATTCCCACAATCACCCGGCGAACCCCACACACCACGAAATTAATAAAGAAACGCAATACCTGAGCACGCGACACACCAACCAAACACACCATCAAATACACAAAAATACCATAACATCATGATTACGTCATAAAAATCACTCACATGACCATAAACACAACAAAACACAATACATCCCAAAAAAAACCAACGGAAACACCCCAAAAATCATAAACGACACCCAACCACCCCACACCAACCTAATTACAAACCATGTCCCAACAAACACAAAAACAAACCAATCCACTAGTACCAAACATATCCTCTTCAAGTTTATACTTGACTAAACAACACTCAAAACTAAAATATAACTATACTACCTCAGCAACCACAACAAAAATAGGAGACGGTAAGAAATATGTGATTATTGAGACCACCAAATAGACTCAAATATCCGTAATCCAACCCTCATCATCCATCCTAACTAACCTAAGGTCAACATAAACACCACCACAATAAATAATATACAACCTCGAACCACCAACAAAATACTAACAACACCATAAGATAACGGCAAAGTAGCTCGAGTGAGGAACATTATATTTTTTTATTTATATATATATATATATTATTCACTTTGTACTATACCAGCAACTCTTTATATCGCATATCTGCCCTTAACGTAGCACAAGCGTATATATAGCAGTGCTGATGTATTTCAGGTACACATAATATGTTAAAGTTTCTGTTTTGATATAGTAAAACTCATACAGACTTATACATAGATTCGCTAGTGCTAGGTGCTTTCGTTTCCTTGCCACCTACACCTCTGTTCACTGTAGTGGAATTCTCTTATTACTACTAATATGAATCATTCACTGGTGTTTCCTAATTTAAATATTAATCTAAAATAACTCACCATGATACAAAGAGCACTCAAACTTATTTCAATAAAAGAGATGAGCCTACACCAATATAGTCACGACTCCTTAACAGTACTAGACCATATACTCAGATACCACCAACAACCACAAAACTACACATCACAACCAATGACAGAGAACATCTCAATATTTGAGACCACACGAATTCCATACGCCTAACATCCGCAACACTTTACAACTAACACTATTAATCGAAGAGCTGATTAAAACCAAACAAAAACACTAAACTTGCACCTACCCCACAGACAATAAGCACACATGAGACTTTACTCATCAACACACCAGCTCTCAAAACACGAAAAAAAACCATCCAAAACTAAACCTCTCACAAGCTCCCGCACTCACCACTACTCAAAAAACTACTCACCACACACCAACAAAACACATCACAATCACAACTACAAACTAAAGCAACACATAACCCAACCACACACAACAACTACATAAAAACCAATTTATAAATGATCACCCGAAAATCAGCATTATACGATTCTAACGTATACAAAACACACCCACCACCCACTCACACACACCAACCTAACCATCACCAACAAACCCAACAATTATATAACCCATACCAGTGATATATACTATACATAAACAACACACCCACCACAAACCAACAACAACATCAAACCAAATACAACTATCAATACAATATTACCCCCACACCGATAGCACCAAACAAAACCACTCTCGATAACTCATCTCAACAGCCACCCACCAAAACCCCCACCAAATAATCACACACTCAAAACTCAAAAAGAGCTCCCCCCAAACCCACATATACCCATAAACAATAAAAACCAGCGCAAAACTTACTATACTCAAATCTCCCCTAACAAAGAGCACCATCTAATAACGAACATCGCCCCAAAAACCCACACAAAAACCCCACTCACATACCATATACCAACACATTATCACTACAACAATATCAAAAGTAAACTACATGCCAATACTTAACACACACAACAAATATACAAAACCATAACGCCATCAAACTCTAACTAACACTAAACGCATAAGCAAGACAACACACACGACATATGCTTGACACTATAATCCGAATAACCAAACAACAACACAACACACACAAACACAAACACCCACACTAATAGCATTCCAAGACACAACCCAGAGGTAATAAACAGAGAAGCCTCACTAACTACCCGTCCAATCATATACTACTAGTGCAAACAACTAGACTCAAACAACATACCATCTATGTTTAGCACAAACCAAAACTCAGACAAAACTCACAACCACCACCAAACATCGGCAACCCCCAAGCTACACAGCCCAACAGCACACAGACACCCGGGACTACCTATCATTAACTCACTATGTAACACTAACAACGTTAACCACAACCTACAAACCAAACGAACTACTAATACTCACCGAAAAGCATATACCACTTACATGGCACCATATACACGCCACCCCGGTAATCGTACCTCCCACACCACATAGATCCCAACCGATCAAAAAGTACCACGCATCAACATATGAATACGAGCTGGACAACGTCTATCGCTATAATTACAACGATCCTCACACACACACAGCAAACTCAAAAAACCCATATAACAACATCGTAAACAGACAGCAGAGAGCACGCGCACATAATCACTACTGACGCGTGCGTTAACCCTAAACTAACAACATACATTAGTTAAGTACCTAAATATAATAAGATATATATATATAAATAACATGAGGAGACCAAAACAAAACTCACGGAAATAGTGAATACTGATCCGATAATTCATTTTTACAATCACTTACACTACTCCACAACTATTTAATGCAAAACGTCGTCAGGCTAACCATAAGACGAGCGCAAGACATACCCTCAAATAAGCCGTAATAAAACGACTAGCGACCCAAACAAGAAACAATCTACCGACGACGCATGACACAATCAATAAAGCTCAATCCCTAATGTATAGAATACGAGTCATAAGAAGATAAGTATCACTAAAAACCATACTACACCAATGAGTCCTAAATTACCATACTAACGACCTGACGAAAGTAGAGCGAACCGAGAGCATAGTATAAAATCACAAAGCCATAACTCCACACAATCAACAACCACTCGACATATATATATAACTGAAACAACAAACAAAAACTTTAAATGGAATATTGCTGCATAAACCACAACTACTAAAATCACAAGCACAAAGAGATATAACTACACACTATAACTCTATACATGCTCACACCTAAAACCTAATAACCACTCATACACAAAACTAACACCACCCACAATAACCTATCATAACATCAAATCAACAAATATAACTTACTAAAACCCCATAATACTAAACAACTAAACAACATCCATAAAAATCACCCTAACAAACACCATCTACAATTAGTACCACAATATCAACACCACACAAACCAAACACACCAACAATAACACCATACCAAAACAAAATACACATAGAAAACAGACTACAGCACCTAGCACCTAGATACACCAATAAACCACATATACAACAACACTCAGCTCCATGAACACGAAACAACCTCAACCAACCAAGAGGGGGTGTTCCAGCACCTTCAGACATTCATCAACTTAACGCCAAACACGCAGCGAGCACCGGACACGCCACGTGCCCCTCCTTAAAATCGACGAGAGATATAAGTTCCAGAGACACCAGGAGAAGCAAATAGGAAGAGCAGCCTTCCAAAATGTATACACTCTATGAATTATCTATAGTGCTTGCGACAAATACTTTCCAATCAACGCACCACACTCCCTCTATCTCCAGAGAATCGAACCCGACACAGGGAAAGCCCGAACTACAAAAATTACCCTATCACGTGTCGTCAGGCAAAGAACAGAAACGCGCGGATATAGACTCTCTCAACACCAGCTCACACAAAAGCTAGAGACAGTGACATCAAAGTCTATACCTCACTGCACAAATATCACGAGAAAGAAACCCCACTGCCCAACAACACCACAAGCACCCATAACTGTTCACCTACAGACGAGTGAACGTAGCGTTAGAAACGCGCCTTCGAGCATTGTTGTCACCCCAATTACCTCCAATGTTATCAACTTATAGAGTGAAAACTCATACATCCATCGTGCGAAATCCTTGACGGAGCCTCGCTACGAACCTATTGACCAACATCAGACATATCTATCATTTATCTTCCTATAAAAGGCAGCAATACTAATATTATGAACCACACAAAACAAGTGCATACCTGAAATAACGGCAAAAAACATGTCCGCACAAACTCCGTCTTGAGTATAAGTCTATGAGATGCAGATATTTTAACAAGTATTATCATCAGATCACGCTATATAAGGACCACTGCCGACCACTCCCATGACATCACACACAAATAATCCAAAATCCAGAGCACATCATTAACACAACCTCACTGTTCGATTGTCATGGCTGTACTGATAAAAATGAATAACCAAATTCGTGAAGTAGTCCTCACATTACCTACAGAAGCGGACAATTACCGCTATCCTTGATATAGAGCCCTGGATCATATATAATGACAACTAATTCATACTATGTGAAGTACGATAAAAAAAAAAAGTGCTCTCGCAACTCTATTAACCAAAAACACAAACTCTCCCTACTACATATCGAGTCAACAGTCCAATCTTACGCGAACAAATAAACTCACGTACCATCGTGCAAGGAGTCTCCAAGTAAAAACATCCAAACTATCAAATAGTCTATCAAACTCGTATCTCGTATCAAGCCACAAACAACATTGTAAAACATAAAACTCAATTGATACTATAAAGAATCAGATAACGAAGCAAGAACACAACACGAATCAGTAAACAAGAAAAGACTAGAGAACTCACTTAGATATATACCACACACTCTCGACAAACAACATAATACAAAGAAAGACCCGAGCAAATATGGAGTAAAGTGAGTTAATACTACGCAATAACGATTAATGACCCCAAGTTCTTCACAAAGCAATTTGTCGAACCTTTAACAAAGTTCAGAAACACACCAACCCACACACGAGATTATATATCTTTTAACTTATCAAATCAATCAAACCATCTCCCCTGGTCAAACGCAAACACTAAAGAATTTCTCTGACAAAAATATATTCTTCAGATACTGGTACCAACAAACTCTATAGCAATAGAATAAAATACAAGTGTAGCTTGAAATATATAATATAGAAATATTAGAACAAGATGCAAACCAAATGGCATCCGACAAAGAATAAATTACTAAGGAGCATAATAGAAAAAGAGACACTAAAGTAAATGATTCGCATTATGCGAACGCCAACAGTCCCACTAAGAGAGATCCAAACAAACCCTAAGAATATTCAACAAAGTCACACAGAACTAAAAGATACCAATATACCATCAAACTACGCACAATGATGAGACAACAACACCAACAACCCTAAATCAATAGAATTATGGCGACCAGTGAGAGAAGACGTATAACGACCCTAACTACACAAGCAAATCATATCGACAAATTACTTAGAGGCATACAATTTGAAACAGAAAACAAACACACTAAGACCACCTCAAGTAAAGCAAAACAAGAAGAACGCACAGAACACAACACACGAGAATATATGGAGCATGCGACCAACACCACAAACGAACTGCGAGAAACCATCCAAAGCCCAAGTCACACATAGCACAACCCTCTCCACAAAATAATCTGAACGTCCTTTATTGCCACACCAAGTCCGCAACAACTGCCATAGGTGCTCGCCAGCTATTCACTAACCTACCACGGCACACAGACACAAAAACCACACCCTACAGCAATCAGCATTGAAGACAAATCAAAAGACAATATATGACAATCATAATATCGCCAGTCTTACAGTAACTATCACCGAACGCCAGACACTCAAATACAAAAGCTCACGACCCGTCTTAGTCTCACTCCACGGCAAAGAACAGTGATACCTACATAACTGAGATACGACACCCATATCCACTCCAAGACAAATGAATCATCAAAGACATCCGCAGAACCACCAACGTCTACAAAGAGGGCTACCTCCCCACAACCGAAATCCACCGCGATACCTAAGATAGAACAACATACAACTACACAAATCGAGAGCCACACAAAAACACATACAAAGATACGCATGCAGCATCTAAGCATAGCTAAACTTAAGGATTCATATAACCGCTCGCTTCACCATTTCTTCGAGAAAACATAGAACTTCAGCAGCAACATCCACGTGCGATTGCTTAATTCCAACACTTTAGAATGGTAAGAAAAGGAACAAAGATACATTCAGACAATAATTCGAGATCCACATAGAATGCAAAACTACACAGCCCACATTGAAACACGAGAGCACAGGCCAGAGACGAATACGATTATCACACACCGAAAAGCCCACCAACCTCCATATACAACTCGGGACAAGCCAAACTTGCCAATCCCGAGGGACCACCCCGCATTTACTAACCGAAAAATATTCAGAACGCCCAACGAAACAACACACAACCGACTCAAACATGCTCTAAAGAACAAATCACAACAGACAAAAAAACACCAAACCGGAACAACATACGAGACCACAAACCATGACGAACGAGAATAGAAGGTACTCCGAAGGATCGAGGAATCATGCCCAAATCGAATCATCCAGGATTCGAAAAACTCGAATCACCGCAGGGACCGAACAATAACTCCTCACGCAACAAAGAAACTTAGAGACAACTTTCAAGCACAAAATGGGCTATCAGATCAATCAGAGAGTACAGAGACAACACACCTCACCCTTATATTCACAAAAACAGAAGAAGAGACAAGAACAGAATTATACACACGACGTATTACCTCTCTATCTCACTAAGCAACACCGAGAAAATAAAATCACACTACCAAGCAAAGAAACACAACACTGCACATATATCGATCAAGATAATCACATAAGACAGTCTAAAGAAGTATAAGAGCATCATATTATCCCAGTATTTGATGAAAGAGACATCAAATGTTCTTATAATGCTACCGATAAATACGCTACAATAAAGAACGTAACCAATCCATAAAGCTAAACCTAGAATTAATACTAGCACTGACAATGAACACAAAATAGCACAACAAATACAACCAGACATATACTAAAGCTAAAACACAAAGAACCAGAAAAAGACTATAATTATCCAACCCATGAATAACAACGCACACTATACTTATATAGACCTGAACCTTGACTGCAACATAAACAACCCACAAAAAGAAAGAAACAAGAACACAAACGACCACTCAACTCACCTCAGAACATCATGGATTAACTCGTAAGGGAGACATCCCAACTATATTACGAATCACTCAGAGAAAGAAACGGAAAAAGCCAACACTCAGCGCTTCAACACCCCCCCACCCATACATCAACAACACACGACCACTACCTAACCAGCCTACCAACACCTCTATATCACGAGACTCAAAAAGTACAACAACGCCTAACACATTCACCAGTATAACCAAAAGCAACAGATCAATTACCATTCCCTACACCAACTATCAAGTCAATCCATCAGTCCGAGACTCAGCAGACACAACAGCTCAACAAAACACCACACCCCCAAATCTAGAGAAACCGACCTACTCACAAATGTGCCAGAAAAACAAACAGCCGTAGACGAGCAGAATCCGCAGACGTAATGCGCAGAACAAAGTCTAATATAAACATTAGACTAACTATAGTACAGTACTGATAATAGTAATTTAACCCCATAAGAAGCCGTCAAGCTGGAACGATATTCTAAAAGAAGAACAGATAAAGAACATAGGCACCAACGTAACGATAACACACACAATAGCCCGCCTCTAATTACATCCAAGCAATAACCTTGCAAGTATTGGGAAACTGAATCCAGTAATGATCGTAGCGAAGGATTCCTTATCATACACACACTTGTTGCCTCATACAACACTCAGCATAACCGAGAAATCAAAGACTTGATAAATTACCCGACATTCTCACAGCACTCACCTAACCCAACACTAACACAACCATATCACCCAAATCGAACAAAAAGCCGACCCCCACACAATACAAACATAAATCATCAGTATCGAATAATGATATAACATAACAATCCCCTCAAAAATAGAAGAGAGCAACAATCCAGATTACTGGACTAAAGAGGTAAAGAACTATCAAGGTCAAGTGACCAATACACAGCCTCCTCCCGCTGATCACCACAAACGAACATCAATTACTTCAACACAAATCCGAGCAGACACACACCATAAACACATACATTGTTCCCCTATTTACAGAAACCCAATCAACAATAAAACAAGAATGCAACTACAGTAGCGCACAGCAAAGCACACAAAGATTAATCACATGTAAAGTAAACGAAAGGAAAAGAAACCAAATTTTTATAACGATCCAAAACATCATCCAGACAAATACACAAGAAAGTCATATAGATGCATCTCATACGATGAACTCAATCAGATATATATATTTAATAGGAGTGTTTGATGTTTGAATTACATAGCACATACTCTACCTAACTCTAGACAATGGAATTATGTAATTAAAGTATTAGTATATATGTATGAGTATGTTACTATATATATCAATATATTATCTTTATAGAATCATTGAGAGTCATTCAGACGAAGAGGCAAAGTTATAAGTTTTTTTGTCAACAAAGTTTCTTTACGTAGAGTCGTCAGTGGTCCACACACCACCATACACCTAGCGCCCCCATATATATAAGCATACGAATCATACAATCCACACACAGAGAGAGAGATGTGAGCTTAAACTATACCGCACTAACGACCATATCACGAATATGAAAGCTCAAGACACTAACTTTAAATAAGAGAATAAGTCTTACAATACATGAGTATCAAAATTACTGACCATACTACCACGTAATCCAACACCCACACAACTCACAACAAATAACAATAACAATGTGACACTCTCAAGAAATCTATATATTACCAGCACAATTCACTACAAACAAATTCAGAGCATCAAAAACACTACAGTCATATCAATCATAATATATATATAATAACACTCACCATAATAACATGCACATAAAATCCCAACACTTAAGAACAATACCAACCTCAACTGCTAATAAAATGCAATATCTCTAAAAAAACCACTACACTTCAATAAACACATCAGAGCCGAAACACCTACAAATAAAAACACTACAATCACACAACAACCGCACATTATCATCAGTGAAAATATTAATAACACAACGAGAAAAGGTGCGTGAGGAAGTACAAGTTCACATACAATACTTGATTACCCTACAACAACTAACTGCAACACGAGAACACAACTCAAATCAACAACAACAATCTTCAACACACTGCAGCAAAACTACCAAAATAACTTTAATAACAAAATCGATCACTAACAACAAAAAAATCGCTATCAGATGCAAAACGTAACAACACATTGGTAAACAGCCCTCATATACGTATAAATCCAACAAACCACAGATAAAACTACAGACTCCTGAGGTTTAGCTATCACATAAAAACAAATAACCCACCACAACCTAATAACAACACAGTAACACACACCACCAACCCACAAATAGAGGCACAGCCACAGTTCCCCACAGTTAACTCATAATAATTAAAAAATCCGAGACAAACCTCAACCATGTGGAGAACTAACATACTATATCACACAACCTACCACAAACTACCAACACCACCACCACACACAACACAATCAACTATATACCACCTTTTAACACAAAAAACACCTAAAAACCATTCTTTTTAAACTAACATATACATAAAAATCCTTAAACAACATCAACTACACAAACATAACATAACACCAACACAATTTAACAACAACCCCTATTATTATTTAAACCCCAACCAGAATTCCCAACCTCTTACCATAAATTCATAAATCAAACAACAGTTAAACAATCGACAACTACCAAATAAACATCCACCAATCACCACAACCAGTGACACCTAAACAACCGGACCATAACAGCCCCAGCTCCTCACACGAAGACCTACCAGAGACACTACTATCAGCAGCAGCAACACAAGCATAGACACCCATAAAGATTAATCCATATCTTATCCCTACACCAATCATAAACATACCCTCCCACATCCAAACACACACATGTAAGTCCCTACATCAAACTACAAAACAAATACACACACGAAACCACAAACCCACACACAACACACACACCCATACATATATCATACTATATCAAATACCACCTCTACTACTAAACACACATACATATACACCAATAATAAATCATATAATTAAATACACACAACCCAACTCATAATATATATATAATTATACACACTAATAAACTACAATAAATACCACAATACAAACCATACACTAAATACCTTCCCTACACCACTCAAAATAATAACCAACCTTCCAATACAATACAAAACATCCACACCTCATCAACCACAAACTAAAACTATACACATCAAATCACCTATATAAATAATAATAACACCAAAAACAACCACACACGAAAACCTAAGAACGTAGCAGAGACTAACATAAAAATACCACATACCTAACATACAAAGTAAATACCTCAAAACCTAGCAAACATCATCTATAATATATCTGTCTATTCTTATTAATCACGTATTCACAATATTAACACATGAAATAAGTATTTCATAGGAACAATAAAGTTTTTATTCCTTAATCAATAATATTTATCTTTTAATTAAAACACATAAATATACATACGAACATTTAATACATATCACAAATTTAAAACACCTACAATAACCTACTATATCTGTGCTTTACCCTACACACACACCTATCATTATATATACATTAATTAATTATAACTAACTAACATAATAACATCTAAAATATTAACTTTTATCTAACTTCGAAAAATTTGGAATCAAATTAATAAGAACAACAAAATATTCATCAAACATTCTACCAGAACAACACACAAACAAACACATTTAGAGCTCGAAATAAGTAAAAAAAAAAAAAATTCCTCTAACGAAACAGGAACAATAACAAAAAATAATATAAACCTGATGCTTACCTTCATTGTATCATAAAAGTTATTTGATTAAACACCCAAATCCATCAACCAACAAAACAAGTAACTAGCACCACACAATACTCACTAAAATACCACACAACAAGAACAGACCTCAGAAAAAACCAACGCAGAGACAACAGCACCTAAATCCGAATATCATCTCCACAAACGAAAACAAAGACCAAACAGATTCAAAAACACATCCCTCAAAAATCCAACATTTTAAGAAGAGAGAAAGAGTATAACAGCTGAAAAATATACTAAACTCAAAACAAATGCGAATAAAAAAAAAAACCACCAAACAACCCACTCAACTACATTTTATTTTTACAGTTACCACCAAAATCAATCGCATAATAACAAAAATTACAAACAATATAAACAATACTATAAATCAAAGTTTTTACATACAGAAATACACAACCAAACAACTCATACCACGTCAACTCAAAAACAAACACCACAAACACACCAACACAAACAACTCAACACTACAACAACCCACAAACACACACAACACAAAAAACACAAAAACCAACAAAAACACCCCAACAAAAACAAAAAAAACACAACAAAAAACAAACAAAACACAACACAAAGTCACAAGCAAGTGCAATTAATATTTATCAGATTTGTATATAGTATATACGTGAACTCAAGTCAGTAATACACCCACAATCTATCATATTTGTTTTTCCAATATTTTTTTCTCTTTCTTTGAATTTTAAATATTTCTTAATTTTGTTTTCATATTTCATAACATTTTTTTTCAATTATAAAAAAAAAATCTGTTGATAATTGATAAAACGGTAATTATTTCCAATAACTTGCCTTTTACCTAAACAGATATTTTAATAAAATTAATTTTAAAAAATCACAGCATTATGACTCCTTAAAAAAAATAGTAATGAAGAATAAAAAAAAAATTATTTGTTCTGTCTGTCTCTTTAGGAAAAAAAGTTACAAACTCTCAAAGTTTGTTTCTAAAAAAAAACCTATAGGATTTGTTATTAAAAAAAAAAACAAAATTTTTTTTTTTTTGAAAATCCAGGCATTATACTCTAAAAAAAAATAATAATAGAATTAATAGTAAAACGAAAAATCGGCCATCAGCAGTCCCTTTAGGAAAAAAAAAGTTACAGCCTGTCAGAAAGTTAAAAAATTTTCCCATAGACTTTCTCATAAAAAAAAATTAGTGGGCCTCCTGCTCGTTTATTAGGGCCATCCTAGTTCAGCGTTATAGATAAGATTTGTTAAATCACATAGTTTTCTCTGTGACTTTTTATAACCTAACAAAACTTGATCATAAACCTGACTTAGAGGGCCTGAAATGCAGACCTATAACCTGTGTCGATCAATATTGGAAAAGGTCGTTATGTGATTTATTTAAACAACTTTGAGATGCCTTGAAACTTTTTTTCTCCTCTAAAGGAAGGAGCGACAAATAATTTTTTTTTATTCTTTAATTACTTATTTTTTTTTTAGAGTCTATGCTGTTGATTTTTTATAGTTAAAAAATCTGTTAGAATAGGCAGTTATTTGGGAAAATAATTACACGAAAAATAAAACCAATTATAGATACTGATAAATAAATAAAATATTGATATAATCAATAGGTTGAAATGCATTTCGACCCTCATTCTTCATCCCTATATAAACGTAAAGCCAAAAATTTCCGTTTTTCTTAACAGGTTTTTTCATTTTTTATTGAAAATATAAATTTAAATTATAAACTAATCGGTAAAAAAAACTCAAAGAATTTTTTATACCACTTTTGTAAATTATAAGTTTATAGTTTTAATGCAATAGTTACGTAAAGTTTATTCACCTCAGGAAAACTATTACCTAAAAAAAAAAAAAAGTTTTTTTTATACTATTTTTGTAAATTAAAAGTTTATGCTTTTAATACAATAGTTAGCCTACATAATGTTTATTCACCTCAGCCAGACTATTACCAAAATCAAATTACACAGTAAAATGAAAGAAGTCAGAACACAACCTCCTTTGACCAGAAGGACAAAATGTCAGAATTACCTATAGACCTACATATATTCTAGGCCAAATCTAAAACAACGTTGTTTGATTACATTTTGCAGAAGATAAGACCATAAATAGGGACCTAGGGCCTAAGTAGGCCTAGTATAGGGTCCATATTAGCCTACCAATCCTTTATCTGGGTTCAACCTATTTTACCATTCAAACTAACAAAATTTAGCAATTTTAAGACTTTGAGAACTATAAACTTACGTGATGTAAAAAACTGCTTCCACAAGCAAAACAAAATTTAGACCTAATCAGTCTGTATAAATTTCTTCTAAAATAAATTTCCAATAGAATCCTTCCTTCCTAAAGTCTGTGGTTTAGAGAGTAGGAAATAAAATATATATATATTCTAGAACATTCAATTTATTACAGTAAACAAATTATCTCTGAAATCAGCTGAAACTCTTCTGAACGTAGACAAAAACATAACTTTTCCCAAATAAAGTTGAAAAGAAGAAGAAGAAATAGAAAAAGAAAGCTGCAGCAATAATAAAAGAAAAACCTTATTTTAATATGGTGTTCTCAAATAAGAGTAAAATAATTTATTAGAAATCAGAGACTATAAAATTATACGGGGATATCAAACACTGTCCAACCCCAGTCTTCAGTAATGTAATTTAAATTAGAAAAGAGAATAGTGCACAATAAATGTCCTTAGAAAAATAAAACTGTAATTTCCAAAACATTTAAATATTTTTTTTTACAACTACAATCATTATCCCACTCAGTATTACAAACCTTTGGTATTACCAAAGCTATTACACATAATTTAAGTTAAAAATATCATTTGCCTCTAATTCTATATATGGTATTATTCTATATTTGAATCAGTGTATATTTTCTGAAAAAAATTTTCAAGTTCAAAAAAATTTCTAAGTTCAGAAAAGTTAAGTTAAGTTTAGTTTTTTTAAGAAAATTGTTTAGTGGCAAGCTTCTGGCATAATTCCAGAAGCTTGCCACTAAAGAATTTTCTTAAAAAACTTTACTTAACTTAACTTTTCTGAATTTAGAAATTTTTTTGAACAGAAAATTTTTTCAGAAAATATACACTGATTCAAATCTAGATATTTACCCCCATATATATATATATATATATATATAGTAATATATATTATATATAATATATATATATATATATATATATATATATATATATATATATATATATATATATATAATATATATATATATAATATATATTATATAATATATATATTAGTTTTATATATACTATATTAAATATATAATATATATATACTATATATATATATATTATATATATTATATATATATATATATATATATATATATATATATATATATGATATAGAATTATATGTGATATATATAATATATATATATTATAATATATATTATTATATATTATAATATATATTATATATATATTATAATATATATATTATGTATATATTAATATATATATATATAATATATATATATAATGGAGGACCAAGTATTAATTACTAAAAATCATCTTACCTAAATTGTTAACTTAATAGCCGGCGCATGGAGTGGTGGTAAGGTGGATCGTGAGTGCAAATGATAATCGTGACTCAGTTTATTATGTCAATATTCATGTATGTATAGGAGGCCAAGTCCAGTAAGTCTTTCATCTCAATAGTATTCTCAAATCTTTTCAAGTCTTTATGTTAACTAGTTCTTTCTACTGAAGCAAGTAGACACGGTAAAATGCCAGTATTTGCCAACAAGATGTAAATATTTGTTAATTGTGACTGCGAACAACAAGAAACTAGTCGTCTATTGCTGTTTTTTGACGATCTGTGCTGTGATGCCTTTCAACTTCTTTAAATCCCATTCTGCTTTTTACTAAATCTTCTATTAGGATTTCGAGGTCTTCCTTGTTAAAATGTTACACAATCTTTTTCTTCTCATATGGCACATGTTACCTGTTCGGTATGACAAATGCAAGGAACGAAATAATTTCTTTATGTTTAAAAACCTCCTCCTAATGCTGACATAAATCATCCAAAAATGGATATAAAAATGGATGTACAATTAATAAGTTTGTGGATCGGAAGTAGAAATGTTTGCGTCTGTATTTTTAGACACTTGTTAATTCTTTGGATACAGCATTTCATACACCAGCTCTGGATACGCTTCACATTCTTCAAAAATCTGCTTGAAATTCTAACGTTGCATTTTCTCTTGATTGTTTCAAGTTTAGTTTAACTAAAGGACTAACGAGATTGGTTGGCCAGTGACGAATTATATTAAAATTAATCTGAAAAACTAAACTTTAATTATTAACAATATGATACTTAAATTTTTTAGTGTTCTAGAAAAATTTCGGGGGGGGCCATGGCCCCCCTGCCCCCCCTAAGGATACGCCACTGGTATAATATATATATATATATATGAGTATATTATGGTAATATATTTATATATTATATTAATATATATAACTATATATATATATATATAAATATATATATATGTTTTATTATATAATATATTATTATATATATAATAATATATATATATATTATTACATATATATTATAATATATTATATATATATATATATATATATATATATATAATATATATAAATATAATATATAATATAATATATATTATAAGATATATATATTATTAGAAATATTATTTGTATTAATATCTTTTTATTTGCTATTAACTATTTTTTTAAGAATATTGTTTAGTGTAAAAAAATTTATATTATATTTTACGTCTCTATGGGAGATTCTGGCAACATGGGCCATATACTAATGTATCATAGTCATGTTTATTATATCTGTTTAAGTAATAGACGTGAACTCGATGTTTAAACACGCCTGTGTAATATAGGGTTAGTATTTAGTAAAATATCCATTTATTCAATGTGTTTCATTATTCTTATGTAGGTTGTTACCAGTTACGATCTACTTTAACATGGTAGCTGAGCGTAGTTTGTAACAAGCCTAATTTGAATGTGAAACAGAAAATGGAAAGTAGGCCTAGGTCAGCCCAATAATAGAATTTAGGAAATAGGCCTAGATAAACCCTATAATAGAATTAAGAAATACCTAGATAAACTTTAAAATAGAATTAGAACAAGCCTATTATATAGTTAAATATGGATTCTCAATGTAAAATGATTTCACTACAAGGTAAGGCAAACTGGGAAGATTGGAAGCATCTTATGCAAAAGACTAAGTGGTATACCAGATGCAATAGAGCAATCAATGGTAACATTAGAAAACCACAAGAACCCAGTACCACAGCAAAAGTTGAAGAGAAAAATGCATACCAAAAAAATTGTACAAATTCAACAAAACTCAATCCAGATGTAATGTTATTTGTTGGTTTCAACCTCAAGCCAAAGAATTAGAAGTCAAAGAATCTTTTGAAGCCAGATGAAGTATGGAAGGAACTACACAATCTTTTTGCAGGAGTTGAAGAAAACAAAGTTTACGATGTTTGTTCACAGTTTTTTTCTTACAAATGGAATGAGAAATTAGACATGGCTGGAAATTTTTCTTCAATAAGACAGCTCTGGGGTAATCTCAGGAAAAGAAATTGTCAAAATTCAGAGAAGAATGAGGTACGCCAGAATATTTCTCATATGGTAAGATTTTTGAAATTTTGCCAAAGGATTATTCAAATTTCCAAACTACATGGCTCATGATTCATATTAATAGAAAAGAAAGAAGTATAGATAATCTGGTAACTTGGCTTTGCACAGAAGCAAATAAGATGACATCAAAGGTTAGTCAGAAAATCAAGAAGCGTGGGAACTGTAGAAACTACAGAGAAATTAGTACCAAAGATAAAATGAAGAAATTTCCATGTATTGCCATTTAAAAGGTCACTGGATCAAAAAATTGCAGAAAATGGATTGCATGGTAGACAGAAAGAAAAATAAAGCCACAAAGAAATGCAATTTTGAAAATAAAAAAATTCTAAAGCTAAAACAGAAGTTAAAGCTTTTATGTTAGCAGTAGATGAACAAGTTTTATTTAGAAATGATAGAGAACATTGGTTATTTTGATAATGCGCTACAAAACATATAACAAATGTGAAATTATTTTAAAACTTTTAATGAATTTGATCATTCAGTCAAGGTAAAATCAGCAAAGACAGGAAGCAAACCGGGTAGGACATTAACTACCTGCAATAGTTATTTTGTACAACGCATGGAAAAATATCTCAATTCAAAAGGTAAAACCTTTATTGGTTGGGACGAGATTTTTAAGAAGGACTTGACTTACAGCTTGCAGGTAATGATAAGCAGCAAATATGAATTTATATCTGAACAAGTGATATTATTTAATGGTAGACAAAAAAAGCCTATTTTAATGGCTATCGTAAACTAAAGGAAGGGTTATTCAAAGTTGCAATGAAAGCTAAAATCTCCCATATACCAGAAATAAATGCTGAAGAAAAAAATCTATTACAGTTATTTCATGAAAGAATGGGACATCAGGAGATAGAAGACACATAAGAAATCTAATCAAAAGAGAACTAAATATTGAAACTCACCTTGATAACAGATATTGAAAAAGATGTATAGTTGGAAAAATACATCGTCTCAATGCTGAAAAAAAACCAAATAGTACTAAACAAGGAGAATTGCTATTTGCAGATGTTTGTGGACCATTTGAAGTATTATCAAACCCAGGATAAAAATACATGGGATCTTTCAAAGATGATTTCTGGATATTGAAAAAGTATATAGTATTAAGGAAAAATACCCAGATGCTAGAAAAATGGGAGGCAATATGGATATATAAATATATCAGTACATCCAATCAGAGAATTTTTAAGTGATAATGGTTTAGAATTTAACGACAAATTTGAATAACTTTTGCCAAAATTAGAGTAAGACAAAGGTTAACGGTTCCGTATACTCCACAACAAAATAGAGGTGGAAAAAGAAAATAGAACGCGAAATGAAGTATCTATATAACTCATGTATACAAGAATCAAATTGACCCAGAAGCGTTGAGAAGAATTCTTTAACACGCAGCATATAATAAAAATAGAACTGAAATCCACACTTGATGGGAAACGCCTTTTGAAATCTGGTATGATAGAAAGCCCAGAATTCATCTACGTGTAATCGGAACACCATGCAGTGGGTGGATTCCAGAATCAGAAAAGAAGAAGTTTAGACCAAAAGCAAAATCAGTGTCTGTTAATTGCTTATGATGAGATGAAAGCTTACAAATATATTATCAAGCAAAAAATAAATTTTTTGTTTAGAATGCCAGAGATAGATTCTTTGACACAGATGAAGTTTCAACTTCATTATTTAAATTTTATATATCAAAAAAGGAAAATTAAAGAGAAAGAATCAAAGTAGGTACTGAGGAAAGAAATGGCAGTACATCTATAATTAGGTTAAACTCATCACATAAAGAAATAGAATCTAATAAAAGAAAAAAAATCTGATACAGAAAAAGAAACTGATACAGAAATAGAATTGATCAGAAAATAGGAAGAACAAGATAGCATCATAAGCACAAAACAATAAGAGACAGATCGTAATTAAAAAGCCATCAAGTTTTGGTTACATACTTATTCTATTATAGAAGATATGGAAGAAACCTGAAATTATAAAGAAGCTATTGCCAGGGAAGCATAAGAAAAAAATGGTTAATTCAATGAAAAATGAAATGAAATCATTGAAAGAAAATCAAACCTGGGAACTAGATGAATTACCACCAGGAAGGAAAACAATTGAAAACAAATGGATTTATAAAATAAAATGAATCCAGATGGTACAGTTGACAAATATAAAGCAAGATTAGTTGCGAAAGGGTATAGTCAACATAAAGGAATTGGCTATGAGCAAACATTCAGTCCAGTAGCAAATAAAAGTACTGTAAGGACTTTAATAAGTGTAGCAACTAAAGAAAATATGTCCTTAATACAATTTGATGTTTCAACAGCATTTCTTTATGGAAATTTATCAGAAGAAATATATATGAAACAACCCCAAGGGTTTTGAAGATGGGACAGACAAAGTATGCAAATTAAAACGCAGTTTGTATGGGCTTAAGCAAGCACCAAGATGCTGGAATGAAAGACTTGGAAACTTTCTTTCAAAACTTAATTTTGCTAAAAGTACAGCTGATCCTTGTCTTTACATAAGAAATCAGAATGGACATAAAATCATACTTGCATTATATGTTGATGATGGACTAGTTGCATCAACAAGTCAAGCAGAATTGCAGAAATTTTTAGAATTAAAAAAGGAATTCAAAATAACATATAAATTTGCAACATATTTTTTAGGAATTGAAATTGAATCAGGAAATAATGGTTCAAAGAAAATTAGTCAGTCATGTTATACTAAAAGAAAGCT
>JABUQX010034451.1:70000-94691 GCA_015478945.1 Trachelipus rathkii | reverse complement strand
GCGTATCTTCTCTCTCTCTCCTCTCTCTCTCTTCTTCTCTCCCTCTTCTCTCTCTCTTTCTTCTTTACCTCCTCTAGTCGTCGTTATACTTTTCTCTCGTTTTTTTTCCAAATGAGGTAGACATCACGTGTGCGAAAAACGTTCCTTTCCACTTCAGTCTCATCCTATATATCTGTCTAACGTTAGCCCCAAGATTTTAACTGCCACGTATGCTCAGATTATATTGTTTATTTCCATTTTTTACTGGTAAAGTCTTGCAACACTCTCCCTTCCCCTATGATTCCCATTTTCCTTTGACTTGTATACATTTTTAGACGCCGTAGTAATCGGGTTCATATCGGCCATTAATCACTGGATGGTACAAGAGACCTTCTCCAATTCAGGTAAATTACATGTGGGCCTCTGTCTTCTCTCCCGAAATACTATATATATATATATATATATATATATATATATTATTATATAATATATATATATATAAAAATATAAAATATATATAATGCTTATATATAAAATTTTTATGAGTGGGCTTTAATAATATATAAGTATATATGTTATATATAATAATATTATATATATATATATTAGTAAATAAATTATATATATATATATATAAATATATATATTAATATATATTAATATATAAGTATAATATATAAAATATTCATATTATATATTATACTAATTATATATATATATATATATAATATATATTATATATATATATTATATATATATATATATATATATATATATATAGACACTCGCATATACAAAAATCAATAGGAAAGTTCCAAAAATAGATTTCATGTCGGGGCGAACAATTCAGAATGATAATTATGGAAATGCATTGGAGGAAACATTGAATTTAACTCTATTTTATTATAACGATGAAGGCGCCGAACAGACAAAACTCTTCGCACAACAAACGACAAAAAAAATTTAACATTCGATTATAATAATAATAATAATAATAATAATAATAATAATAATAATAATAATAATAATAATAATAATAATAATAATAATAATAATAATAATAATAATAATAATAATAATAGTATAATAATAATAATAATAATAATAATAATAATAATAATAATATAAGTAGAAGGGGAGTGAGTACTCACTCTGGTCTTCGATGTTGAGGTTCTTCAACATCCACAAAATGAGGTCAGCACCGGTAAATACTGAAGGAATTTTGGACATGAAGCTCTTCACAGTTTTAACAGGTACTCCGATCTCTTCGTCCTGCATCCGCTCAACCATCTGCTCCATCTGCAATGGTCACACAATTTTATAGAAATAAATAAATAAATAAATAAATAAATAAATAAATAAATAAATAAATAAATAAAGAAATAATACAATATAATAAAATTTTAGCCTAAAGTTTGAGAAAAACAAATTATTATTATTATTATTATTATTATTATTATTATTATATTATATTATTATTATTATTATTATTATTATTATTGTTGTTGTGTTGTTGTTGTTTTTGTTGGGTTGCTTGTTGTGTTGTTTTGTTGTTGTTGTTTGTTGGTTGTTGTTGTATGTTGTTGTTGTTGTTGTTGCTGCTTTTATTTATTATTATTTATTATATTATTATTATTATATTATTATTATTATTAATATTATTATTTATTTTATTATTATTATTATTATTATTATTATTATTTATTATTATATTAATTATTATTAATAATATGATTATTATTTCATTTATTATATTTATTATTATGTTGTTAACACGTTTAGTAAGTTTGTAAAATATATATATTATATATAATATATAATATATTAATATATATATAATACATATAATATATATATATTATATATTTCCTCACCCTCGTATTTCTATGCTCGTATTGGCCACTCCTTTACTGAACGTTATACCTTATCTCTCACTAAATCCTTTAATGGTCTCTGACCATATAGTATTATATATAGTTTCTTAAGCGAACCTATTGTTTGTGAGAGACGGAAGCTCATAACTACTACTGTGAGCTACATACTGTGATACTCGACGATGACGCTCAGTGCGACTACAACTTCTTGACAACTGAAATTCCCTAATAAAGACCTATACTACTTACTACTTTATTACGTAGCATGTGATCCTGACTACTTACTACTACTACTGACTACTACTTACTACTCACTCTCATTAGCGCTATGACAATAATGATGCAGTTTGCAATTACTATCACTCAATTACATATAAAAGTCTAATCACATTTCCACTTAATTAGATAATGATAATAAAAATTTTCCTTCTCAATGGAAATTAAAGCAATAAATGGATAATAAAAAAATCGAGTTTCATAATAATAATAATATCGAGATACACACACTCCTCACACTCACACTCACTCACACTCACACTCCACTATCACTCAAATTTTCACTTAAGTGCCCTAAATTAATAAATATTAGCATGTTAAACCTTCTATTCACTCACATTTTTAATAATAATAATATAAAATAATAATAATAATAATAATAATAATAAAAAATAATAATAAAATAATTTAATTATATAATATATTCATATTTAATATAAATTGTGAAATAATTGTTCCTCTATAATATTGCGGCTCGTTTCTGTTTAATTATACTATAACACATAAACATTTAATTAATTAATAATCCATACTAATTATTCACATATATCAATATAATACGATCCTATCATAATATAACTAATATTAAACTACAGCGACTTCTAATGTAGCTCTGAATTCACTCATTTATATTAATGCCTGAATAAGGAATAATATTCTCAATAGCTACCTCTCATACCATTTGTTACTCTATCCAACTAATCGAATAGTCTCAAAATTCGTTTATTGCTACTTATCTCCACTAATCCTCTCCCTTTTGACACCTACAAGTTTTGTGTGTAATTTCATTGCGAATACAGCTAATCTAGAGGAATCAATGCTTTGTTCCTAACTCGTTTACTACAGTACTCTATTTACATTGAATATTACACTATTTCTTGCCCTCCAAGAGTAGCTTTTTATAAAGACTCAGCATCGCGGAATATTGCTTCAAGGTAAGGGCATAACTCACTACGCATAAACAAACATCTTGCTTAAGCAAGTTCACTCTCATTCTTGTAAAATTCAATTAATAGAGCAATAAAATAGTATTAATAAATATTATCTTTAAATATTTATAATTAACTCTTAGCCCATATCCATAGCCGTTCCCTCGTCCCAACTTTCCTATTACCCCTTTAGTACGCCGCCTGCTCATATTTTTTTTTTTTTAACTTAATGCCCTTACTTATGAAATCTTTCACTCGCGCCGTAAACAACAAATTAACAATTATCCTTGAATAATGATCTCGTGATCATTAAAACTATATTAATTACTTTCTTATTTTCATGTGAATAATTGATCCTCTATATTTCGTGTAGGAAGCGCCTCAACACTTTCCACTTCACATACCGACAGATATGCTCTTGTATTAAATTAGGCCCTCAAAAAAAGCTTATCTCGCCCAAAGTATCTTTGTGTATCGGCAGGGTGAAAAAATGTTTCTTGTCAGTGTACATTCTTATATTGTACATATGTGTTTGAATTTTTTTGTACTTATTCTAGCTGCTAAGTACGACAATACTTTCTCACAAGTAATATAGATAACTATAAAATATAATATAAAGAATGGTACCCATTTACTTTACATATTATTATAGCTCCAAATATCACATCTAGCCCATTATAGTGAATAAATACATGCTGAGACTAATTCCCAAATCTTAATTTTAGCTGACGATAGTGATCACACTCAATGTAATCTCTATACCACATCTAATTTTGGATAATTATTTAGTTATTAAAAAATAAATAGGGCCTAAGAAAGATAATAATAATATAATATTAATAATATATAATTCTCTAATAATAAATTATATATACACTGACTACACTTTCAAACAAGGAAATCAAAAATAATTCTTAAAATTTTCTTAGTACTCTCTCGTTATTTTAACTATATGAATGTTAACACCTCTATTCTTATCTGTGTGTATTATGTACCAGATAACGTGCCTGAGTTGCGACCATCGTTGCTACCTGTGAGTCACGTCTATAGTATTATTATTATATTATTATTATTTTATGTAATTGAACTTTTAATATACTTTATCATTTATTCTACTTTTTATTATTATTCTATATTTAATGTGTATATATTTATATTATATCATATAAACGTGCCAAGATTATTATGTGTGCTGCCATTATCATTTCTTGTGTGTGATATATCATGCAGATATTGACCTAACCTCTATCGTATTATCTCATTCAATATTTTCCTTCTTTCAACTTCACTGATCCCCGTTACAATTTACGCATTATTATTATCTCTTTCGATTTATTATATAAACCTCTAAATTCAATTAGTTAATAGGTGGTGATTCTAGCACTCTCCATGTTCGACTTTTATTATTGTATTCTAACCTCTGAATTAAATATAAAATTTGTATGTGAAGATAATTCGCGCTCAATCAAATGCAAAATGTTCTTTTGAATATCAATCCGAGTATTGGACTTCAAAAAAATCTGCAATTTGCATAATGGTATCGGAATAAATATTTAAAACAAATAAATATTTGATTTCCAAGCAATTTAACTTCATTTTTCTACTGAATTATTTCTTATTAAAAGTGTGTGCTAAAATATTAATAAAGCTTCTAATTCTTTTTTCCTATATACTATGCCTATATACTAATTTCTGTGAGCTATTGTGTTTGCTGAATACTTTATTTATCTCTGCTATTGTTGGAACAACCACATATACCCATTAACTTTATCTTTTCGTTTTTATCTGCCTGCATATGTATATATGCATGAATAACGATGGGGGAGGGATTTGTGTGAAGGCTTCAATTTAATAACGTCCCACATAATCATATTATTCTTCTCGTCTGCAACCGAATGCCTACATGGCAAATGCTGCTTATAGGCAAGGTATAAGACAATGTTGGCGTGTAGGTGTGTGATTTAAACTTCTCATCTTCAAATATATCATATTTTCTGAACCCCAAATGGGTAACAAATTTGGTATATTTAAATCCATAATAAATTCTCTCTCTTTTTATTTATCTATTCTCCTTTTTTTTTATCCCCCAACGTTTACCTTTTGTTAATATATAAGGGCCTATAAGGCCTCGTAACGTACATTATATCATTATATACGTATAGGCAGATACGGTGCTAGTTATATATTTTATTATATATCTTTACGATTATGATATTAAATGTAAGTTAATATATTATAATAATATATATATATTAAGTATTAATTACCAGTATATATATTATACTATATATATTATACTTATATATAGTTAGGTAGGTGGGGGTGGGGGTATTTCGCTCGGTGTTGCTGATCAAGCGGCCTCTTGATACAATTTAGCTTTATCATATATTTTTACTCAGCTACCTTCCATGGTTTTTTTTTTTTTTTTTTTTTTTTTTTTTCTTTTTTTTTTTTTTTTCTATGCGGATGTCAATTAAGCCTTGTTTGACTTGCGTCCGCCATTTTGTTTTTATAAATCGTGTTTGTTAAGTTTATTTTTGCGTATCGTCGGGTGCTGAATCGCAAATTCATCTGCGTTTCGCGTTCGTTGGGTTTAATCGTGCGCAGTTCACGTCGTTTGCGCGTTTAATTCGTCGCGGTTTCTTTAAACAAGGTTTCCCGTGCTCGAGTGCGCAACCCACAGTGCGGAATTGCAAGACTCGCACCGCTCCTCTGCCTGGCTGTTTCTGTCCGTCACTCGCTGTATAACTTACGTACCCGGCCGCGTTACTATACTCCGTAATTACCCTACCTAGATTAATACCGTATATTAATAAGGTTCACATATCCGACTACCGCCTTATATATTGTACCAGCCCGGCCAGTTACCCTATTAATAGTCTAACCTCATACTATTATCATATTAGCTACCATCTATATATAACACACAACCATACGAGCCATTCCTCCTTAATCCTAATTCTTGTAGAGCTTAAACTTTCTCTTAAACCAGCTCTAAGCCTTTAACGTCTTTATACTATATATAGTTCCGAGCTCTACAATACTTAGGTAACTTTAAATCACAAATAAGGTAATACGTCTCATACCTTATGTTTACCTTCGGAGAAAATTTTACAACAAAGATCATCGACTGTAGAGTAGTTATATCCAACGCTACATATTTAAATGCGGATTATAAATTTAGCTTCCAGGGTTATAAAAAGCAAGTCCGCGGCGTAATTTCACAATATAATTTTATTATAATTTAATTTAATATTATAAATATAAATAATTAATAATTAATTAAATATTATATAAATTATATAAATATAAATAATAATAATAATTATAAATTTATATCTATATATATTATATATATAATATATTTATAATATATATATATATATATGTAACGTATTATATATATATATTATATATATATTAATACTCTATTATATATTACAATTATAATTATATATATATATATATATAATATATATATAATTATTATATATATGTATAGTTATATTATATATATATATAGAATATATAATTATATTATATTATTATATAATATGTAATATATATATAGTTATTAGATATAATTATAAATATATATATAGTAATATATATTATACTATATATAATTATATATATATATAATAGTTATATAATTATATATGATATGAATGATAGAATTGAGATATGAACTAGATGAGAGTATATATATATTGATATGAGATGAATTATGGCTCCACGTACAGTGAGAGATGAGGCTGTTGTATTAGCTACAGACTTGCAATCAAGAATTGTAAACTAAGAGCTATTGAAATGATGGTTTTTTCAAAAGTAAAGTTTTTTTTTTTTTGAGGAGACCGTGGAGAGCCAGAAGAGAGAGAGCACGAGATAGAGACAAGAAAGAGAAAACCGCTAAACCGGAATACCACGTGTGATAGGATCCCAGATCCACTTAGTTTTATGCTGACAACAAAACACGTGTGATCACATAGATATAACTAGGCTATGTCTAACCACTTTATACGTATTTGAATCATTTTTATTTGAAGTTCTTCAATTATCTTCTCTTCCTCACTCTCTGCACATCCTTGCTATTATTATTCATATATTTTGTGTTCATGGTATTATCAAGATAAAAATCAAGATGATTATTTTATATTGCTTTTAGATTTTAATCTGGCTTAACCAAGGTTATTCTGTCGTTACGTTCATTGAAGTGATATCACGCTCGCATGTGCGTATTAATTAAGTCTTTACTCCATATCGCTATTATATATGAATGCGATTCAGGTGTAAAAGGCACGTAGGTAAGAACTCCGTGACATATATCATTGATCATATTTTAGTTAATCCATATTATATTATATTTAGACAACAGAATACTATGACTTCCCTTGAAAATTGATTATTCAAATTTGAATTCACATTCCTTATCTTTATTCATCTATTTTTTATTTAATTTTTATTTATGTGTTTTAATATCTGTAGTTAGCTCCGTAAACGCCTCAATGTGAGTGTTTTTATTGATATATTAACTCTCTTTTAGTACGTACTCTACTTCAATGTGCTAGAGTATTTAGGGTTATGTCGTTTATTTTATGTAGAATGAGCTGTAACACGTTTCATTAGTTCTACGACATAACCCATATGAACAGGTGGTTACATAGTTCTTACATCATTAAATGCGCATATAGCTCTTGCTCAATCTGATTGGGCAGCGAGAAGAGTGACGCACTCGATATTGAATAATCAATGCGCTTGATATGCAAGATTAGGAAATAGTTAGTGCACCGAATGGAGCGTAAAGGAAGAACGGAAGACAGTCGATTATTTTATCGCTACGATTGAGAGCCCTTACGAGCGATGAACTGCTATTGAGAGGAAGAGCTAGTTTCATTTATAAGGGAAGAATTCGTGTGAATCTCCACAGTGCAAGACCATAAAAGACTGATATAAAATTAAATATTTCGCAGGATGTTGAACGTTCAAACATGGTACATTAGACTGAGAGCCCGAAGGTTATAGCGCCCTACTATTAATTCTGGTCGACGCTGGCTATTTTTCGTTATCAGTTAGGACTGATTAATCTGCAGCGAGTATTAAGTTCGATGACGAGATGTGAGTAAGATTATAGTAGCCGTGCGCCCCGCCAAGAGATTTGCACCTGATATTCGATTGGCCAGGAGACAGACTTTGTAGCAGAGCATAGCCCGCTTACGTGTTGTTTAGATATTGTATATTGTTCTACAATCATTCTTTAATAGCTAATGGCTTGTCGCATGATTCGGTCGAGTTTTGCTTCGTTTTGTACTCACTACATAAATAAAATTTAATCAATAATATTACTTTCTTTATATGATGCGCCCCCCTACTACTAGAAAATCTTACTGCATTTTGACACATATGATTCACTATTATGTCCTTACGTCATGATATAAATGGTTCTCACCATTCCTGTCTACATTATCCTTAATAATTTAAATAAGCCGATTGTATATTAGCATAATATAGTCGCTAATAAGGTAAGCGGTTTTTTTTTCTAACGCTTATATCTCTACTAAGTGCCATAAGGCTTCTATGTAGCCTTGCGACACAAATATAATTTAGGTGATACCTCCTAATTGATTACTGTATAAATTAATTTGTCAATACGGTATTCTATGTACTTATAATAGAAAATACTTACTCATGTGCAAGTCAGAATACAAATATAGAAATTCATGGCTGTTCCAATTGCCAGTATCATTCTTATTTCATATAGTATATATATACTATTTTACTTGACTTTTTTTTATTATGCAATCCTATTTTCTGATCTGCAGCATAACATTTGAAGACTCTGCAACATCTAGGTATTAGCTGAATATTTGTGTATTGTGTCATAAAGTTATGCGAAAACACTTGTGATGTGAAAGGTCGCCCCCGATCTAATACTTCTAATGATACTTCGCTCCAGAATAATACTAACCCCTCCCATATAAGTGCTAGCTATTTTTCTTACACATAGGCTCAGTGAGCGCGCATGCTAATGCCTGTCTGATAAACGTGAACGTCAGCCACCTAAATATCAATCCTCATAAATTTTCTAATAACCAATAAGTCGCTAATGCCTAACCTAAACCCTAACCTAACCTCACCTAACCTAGGCGTACACCTACCACTCATAACAATAACATAAGACTCCATACAAATACTCTACATACGCTAGTACGAACAGCATTAGACTCACGAGCCCCACCGTAACTCCTCATTTTTACTATACTTTGTATCTTTTCCTGTAAATTTGAATCCCTCATCCATGTAACTGATGCCTAAACTCATCTTCACTTATCCCTTTATAAATGATTTCTTGCTGTGTCTCGTCTGCCGGCTTTCTATCAGTCTAAGCCTGCGTATAATTCTTATTCTGTATTATTTATACTATAGTAATAATTTAAATGATATTTACGCCTTAAAAGAGAGAGATGTGACATGTAGAACCTACTAGACTTGTACACTGTACGTCCCCTTATCCTTATACTCGTAACTCTTCTAACTAATTCTGGTGCGAAAACCACAAATGCTACTCAGAGACACGAGATATGATATCATTATAATACAACTTCACCCTATCATAACTACAATTTTACACTTTAATCTACTTACTCACCAACCGCATATAATTTACACTACTCGCTAGTCTAAGCCACTGATACTACAGTGTATAAGCTTCCCTTATAACTCCAGAATTACCTAACATTTCACACTATCATACCTACACATATACTCTATACACACTAACACACACACTATCAGAGAGAGAGAAAGACACAACACCACCACACACCAAATTTATTACACATTGGCACTTATACACACATTCACTTATGACACTTATACTACACATTCACCTATTACCCCGACATCATTAGTGACTACCCTAAATATTGTACTATTAGCATCAGATGACGTATGGGCCCCAACTCGGAAAATATTTCGAGGAAAACAAATAAATTCCAGAACCCAAATAATAACACTTTATAACGTAACAAAGCGGTCACAAACTCACAGCTTAACATCTCCACACACCCACATTGTGACACCTAGAATCTTCCCTCCACAACACATCTCCACCTGATCGACATCTCATATACTACCAATGGTCCAGGTCCTTAATAATAATTTGTTAGACACATCTTTGCATAGCACTCGCTTCCAATTAAACGTGAGAGATATGACTTTAAATATTTCTCTGTACCTCATCCCAGCTACTTCGTAGAATCCAACCTCTCTTAACTTATATATTGACTCCTTTATTAACTCATTTCGCCAACATTATATTAAAAGCATCACTGAAATATACTTCTTATTCACAACAAATCAAAGTATTACTTGTATCAAGTGTAATTATTCAAAGTCTCACTATATGTATATACCACCTCCTCATAAATCATTAGACGGTCGTAAACTCCAAAAACCTCTAAAGACGCCCATCTCACAATACATCCCTGTTCGCTCCTCACTTCTCCTCCGTTGTTACTTGTTTTACGTGCTCTTTAAGAACTCATGTTTTACTGCTTTAAACTCATGTTTTACTGCTTAACTCATGTTTTTTTACTGCTTTAAGTCACATATTTATTAACAGTGTGACACTAATCTTCCTCCTCACCTTAGCCTTCTCATCATTCAAGCTTGCCTTCTCCAGTAATAATACTGAGATACCTCTGTGTGGCTTAACTAACCTCGTGTAGTGGGTCATATTTTAAATTTAGTATGCGTGCTCTACATAGATATATCATATACTCGACAGCTTTTACTGCTCGATCATAACTATCAATTGTCTCTTACTATAGACTAATAGTAACTGTTCTTTCGCCCTCGAAAATTTTATACCTGATCTAGTTCTAATCGTCGGATTGTTCTTAGTACGCTGAAGGCGTCGTGCGACTCTTCTAATGCTCGTTTTGCTCTTTCTGTCTCTCATATATATCATTAGCCATTTTAATATTTTACTGTTATTGTACGTGCACTAACATTCCTGTGTTGTGTTTGCTATGCCTATGCCACCTCATTCGCCTTTGGCCCTCGCTTTGACTTGTGTCATGTCTTGATACTACTCTGTGTGTATTTTAACTGTGCTCTCCTGTTATACTCCAATGGCATCGCTGTGTCATAACAATGACAATAATATATCAATAATCAATACCCACTAACTTCCCTCACTTAATCATGTGCACCTCGTGCAATGCTCACAATCGATCCTTCTATAAGCTTAGATTCTATTTAGATGGTGACGTAGCCTCGCATAGTAACTGCCCGAGAGCACCAAGTATGCCTAAGCCACATACGTATGCTTTATGAATTGACTGATGTCTTAATTCTAGAAGACTGTGTACGTCCACTGCGTTTTTCTATTACTGTGCATGCTCCTATGCAACCTGAATAAGTCTGCAATATATACAAGACAATTAATGCCTCACCTTTTCTAGAATACTTGAGACGCTGAACAATATTACTTGGCTTTAATGAGCTTCTCGTGTGTCAACGTAATTTGCCTTCTCTTCTTTCTTTCATATGAGAAAGATAACAGTCCTGACTTCATTGTAATTTCAGGCATTATTTACTTCTAATGTTGTGCTTAGTGTGTGAGACTCCTTATCTATCTTTGACCTCCTAATCCATTGCTACCAATTCACTCTCACTCTCACTCTCCTCATTTGAGTGTTGAACTCTTAGCTCTGTATGTCCCTTTATTATTTTGCGTTTGGAATAATTTTGTGATTTACTATAGCTTATTCAATCCAAGTTTGCTCTTCACATTATACTGAGTGAAGCTTTTGTAAATAATATTTTTTATTCCATGATACCACACTGCACCATACCCACATCTCATCACTCATTACTACATGCCACAATATACAACAATCATCACGTACAACCACACTCGATCCAGCAACACTCGCACTTAGAGCATCCCTCAGCTGCCCACCACCACACATCGATTCGACCACTACCCACACGCCACGGCACACTCACGTGGTAGAGAGTGAAGTAATACGCCAATTTTGAATTTTTGATTCATTTCGGAGTGATTGGTGTGTTATGCTTCTTTAGTAAACCTTAAAAACACTGGATAAAACACTTCCCTCACAGCCCTGAGTGTGCTCAATTGTCAAATAAATTGAACTCTAAAGCACCCCACTTATTTCAAGTTTCTTTAAAAATTTTAATAATAATTCAATCATTATCTTTGAGCAAAAGAATTTATTATTAACTGTTAATACTTTTGTTTATAAATTTTATAACTATCAAAGTTTTTAAAATAACTTTTACTAAACCCTTTTATGAAAATTATTAAAACCCAAATAACAAGCACTGTTAACAAATTTCAAAACTCCGAACTGATACGTCCAATGCGAGCATCCACTCTTTCAATTCAATATCACATAAGTCCACGTCTCGAGTTTCATATTTCAAAAATGCTACTATTGTGATCTATCTGATACATCCCAGCGTTTAAATTGTGCATATCATACAATAGAAAAACTGGTTCGAGCATGCCCTTCTTTCTTAGCCGTCGTGTGACATCTGAGAGAGAGAGAAGGCTGAGCTAAAGAATCCGCGAATAATCTAAGACACTGAACGAGTTTGTAATGCCTCTCCCTGCTTGATAACCAATAATTAACATTGTAGTGTGTTTTATATATATGAAGAGCCACGTCAAACCGATTCCTAAAAAGTGTTTTATTTAAAAATAACAATTACGTACGTGCTTAATTAATTCATTCAGCGTAGACTAAAAATATTTCAAAGTTTTTTAAATAATTCGATTTCGCTTTTTGGCCACCTGAATAATTGCGTGTATTCGCTATTCCTAATCTATTACATTGAACCACCATAGTCTCCACTCTACAAGACCTGAAAAAGGTATTTTGCTGATCGACATACACAATACATATATTCTGCTTGTCCTATAACAGATACGTATAAAGCGCTGAACCTGTCTCAGGAATATAAGAAGATGTAGTTGAAATAATAATATACTTTTAAGGTTCTTATTAATATTTAGATATATCCCTTTTATTGAATTAATATACACTTAGAGAAATTAGTAGTAACTATAAATTAATTCAACTTTACTATCTATAAAAGACTTAATAATATTATTTTCAAATAAACTGACTATAATACGTATTTTCTCTTAGGTTAATAATAGTAAGTTGCTAATGAAAGATTAACACTATACGTTATAGGCCTAAATTAATTAAGAGCCTAATTTAGGATAAGCCTTTTTTGTAGACGGGCTAATTTAATCCTATTACCAGGTGCAAAATGGTTTAATATTCCCGTACTGTTAGATCATGAGTATAAAATATTAAGGTCAGATTTAATTATTTTTTAAATAAATTCTAAATTTAATTAGAATCAAAGAAAAGAAACTTGCTGGATCGGAAAGATCCTTTAAGGCAGGTATAAAAAGTGATAAACTCGTTTTAGGGCTAATCAGCCAAAGTGCTACCCCGTGAGTCGCTGTATTTGGTCGGTGGTAATCCTGTGTATATGCCTTATATCTCCGATACATCGTCCTCGATGAATTTATTTATGGAGTTTCTTTCTTTTAATGAAAGAAAGTTTTAAATTTAATATTTCGTATAAGCTTTAACATATATTGAAAATATTATCGTTTTCCTATTAACTGTGTATTGTAGTCAATTTGCAAGAGATAGAGAATAGAGTGAGAAAAAATTTATAATCAATCAATAATAAAGCATTTAATAAAATTTACAAAATCGATCGAGTTATTCGTAGATACATATTATAGTTGCTATAACTACTTAGGGAATTACAATTATATCTATGCAAGGATGCTCATAAGATTATTCTGATTTGTATTAAAAAGCATTAAAAATAGTGGTATTGTATAGACTTCTGAAAACATTTGTACACAAAATTGAATAAATTTACTAAAGCCCTTATATTAATTTGAAGCAGCCATTAACTCCCTATACATAGGAACTAATTACAATTTATTTTACAATTCAACTTATTATATGAATTATATAGTTAGTTATATCTCGCAACATAGGTCAGAGATCACGTCATCCAGATCCACCCGCGGCTTGCTGAACTCAAGACCCGTGAGTAGCGCGCGCGCGCGAGGAGAGGGCATGCAAAACCCGCAATCAATGAACGTTGAAGCGAAATAACCATATACCCGCGTCCGCCGCGTGCCGCGTGCCGCCCGCGGTCTGCCGAATATACCTTCATGCAGATTACACGTACCCGTCCTGCGTGGCTCGCGCAGGCGCAATATTTCTCCGTCCCGCATACTCGTGTCCGCGTGGAAGCACAGAAATCCGGCCAATATTCCTCTGCGCGAATTATTTATTTTTAGACGAAAACATTAATAACACTTCTGCCAACATAATATACAACATAACAACACACAGAACACGCACACACACAAACACACACACCTCTTATATATATAATATTTTTATAATTATTAATACATTACACCATCCATCTTTTATTTTTTCTATACTATCCTTCACTTACTATTAGCCTCGTTCTCATTTACTTCTCTCTCTCCTCTTCCTATATAATACATAAGTATATTCTGTAAATTATTATTAGAACACACACATACACTCAATACACACACGTCAACTATACACACAACACTCACAATGAATTGTTGTTCATGATGCTTTCTATTAGGTAATAATAATAATAATATAAATAAAAACTATTTATTATTCTTATTATAATTAATTATACTTTAAGATGTAAATTTACTTTCTAATGTACCTATTGTTTTATTATTTAAAGATAAAATATAACACTTGACACATACTCCACACACACACACACACATACACACTTACACATACGCACCCACCCACTCGATATATTGATCCCCAACTTTGAAGCCTCAGCTTTGATACCTCAACTTTAATGGTTATCAGTTTTTGATGCCTCAACTTTGACAACTCAGCTTTGATGCCCTAACTTTGATGTCTCAGCTTTTGTTGCCTCAAACTTTGATACCTCAGCTTGATACCATCAGCTTGATGCCTTCAACTTTTAATAACTTAAGCTATTGAGATTAACACTCAGACTTTAGTGCGTTCCCTCTTGTATGACTCATCTTTGTATGTGCGCTCATCTTTGATTACCACCTTATTTGATTGATTTCAAAGCTGTTATAAGCATTTACTAAAATTTCACATAGACTCTTTAATTACATTACACTTATACACTCATACTCACAATATATCTCTTTATTTACACACATACGCCACATACACATAGGACAATTACGTTCGTCCACTATTAGGTACATTATTCAACGCACATAACACAATATATAATATTATATATTATATAATATATTATAATTAATTAATATTATATATATATATTATTATATAATATATCTATATAATATATATATATTAATATAATTATATATATATATCATTTTAGTGTCTCACTAAAATAGTCATTTTAATACTACCATTAAGCGTGTGTGCTACTAAAACAGCAATATAGTTGCCCCAATAAACTAATAATAACGCTTTTTATAATGCATATTATAATGCTTATAATACACATATTTTGTTAGCCATTTTGTATAAATATAATAAACCACTCGGTAGTGTGCAGTTGTCGACAACATTGCTCTTAAACGCACAGACGTGGAAAGGTTTATTACATACTCTCGGGATTATTATTGGCGCCTCGAGGCGCACCGCGCAGTAAGCGTAACGAACGCAGATTAACATATTGCTGCTGCAAAGCGCAGCGCTTGCGCGCATAGGGACGCGGCTGGATCGCTACCTGTCAAGGCGTTGATTGATGTTAGGATAGAACATATATAGCAAGGGTGTGGGGACAATGCGAGAGTGTGGGTGATATAAGATTCAATATAATGAAAAATAGTGAAAATATTAAATACTTTAGATGAGATTGAAATAATATATGCCTGCTCAACATGATAAGAAGTGTGGTAGTATAAATTATAGAAGTAATCTTCTTAGTAATAATTCGAAATAAATATTAATACAAATCAGATAACTTGTAAGATCACGCCTATAGCATAAAAGATGACTACCCTTATTTTAATAATGAGTTTCTAAGAGTCTGAGACAAGAATAAACAAAATAATAAACACTCCTTCTGAATTTATTAACAAAGTAATAAATAACACACGAATATAAGTTTTTACAGGAATAAGACGATTAAAATCACACCTCTACCTCGACCAATCACATAAACGAGGTTCAATATTAGAGATAAAGAGATTACCCGCGACCAAAATCACAAGTTGTGTAACCTTTTATACCTTTTTACTTCTTGCTCTCAAGGAATCTTTAACCCGATCCAGTCCCAAAATGGGTTCAGTATTGAATATGAGTTATTTATAAATAAAATAATTAATAGTAACAATGATTCCTTGTCTATACGGGGAATTACCCTTATTGATCATGACCTTTGCAAATAGATCTCCTGTCACCCATAATTCCTATCGAATTTTTAACCATATTTAGGCCTAACGTAGTTAGGGTACCACCAAAAAAAAATTTACAGAAAAAGGTCAGTTGAAATATTATTTGACCTGGAATTAGGGGCTTAAATTAACGCTCGGGTTACAATAAAAAGGATTAATCTTTAATAATTTAGGACCTAAAAGTTTATTCAACACTTAATTTTACAGTGAAAGAGGAATTCAGTTTCTGTGATCTGTAAGGAGTGCGGCAGTTGTGTGTTTTTCATACGTTAAGGATGGAATTGTCAATGTAAAATTAAAAGATAATAATAAATAATAATAAAGAAAACCCGTAAAATTATTTTAATAAAATTAACTTTAGAAATATTTATCTTTATCACAGATGGAATAATTATAAAATGTAAGTGATAAATAATTAATTGTTTATATTTTTAAAAAAAACTTAATAGAATGATTTAATAAAGAATACATGTTATGTTAGCCAGGGATAAAAGAACTTATTTTGTTATTTTATTACTTAATTACTGGGCTAATAGATGATAAGTAATAGCAGTAAGTCATGAGATACAAAAACGTTAGGCATTAGCTTGATTAGTAGAGGGGTGTAGGACTGAGCCTTACTGATTACTGATTAGTTGCTAATTAACGGTACGTATAATAAATATTATGCTTTTAAGGCACTTCCATGATAATTATATAGTAAAAAGTTATTTTTAAAAAAATTCCAGACAAGCATGATCAAATTTTAAACAAAAAGTATTAACAGTTAATAATACATTCTTTGTTCAGATAATTTTTGAAAAATTTGATTATAGAAGTTTTATGAATACTTTTGAATGGAAATAGCAAGGGCAACAAATGATGTTATATATTAAATGTAACGTGTTAATTAAAACATAAAATGTTGTTAATATAATTATACGTTATATGTAGTAAAGTGTAAGTGTGTATATAAATTAATCTGTTAAAGTAGAGGTTGTTCCGCCTGTGTCTAGAAAATGTGAGAGTGAAGTATTTGTATCGTGTGTATGTGTGTGTGTTCCTGCTGGGTAATATATAATAATATATAATTGTGAATAAGATGTGTGTGTGTGTGTGTGTGTGTGTGTTTGTAAGTTGGTGTGTGTTGTTCTAAATAATAAATACAATAGGCATGAAGTAAATTACAAAAAAGTATTTAATAAAAAATAAAATATAAATAATAAAAAATAATAATAAAAATTAAATAAATAATAATAATTAAAATAAATAAAAATAGTATTAAAACAAATAAAAAAACATTTAATGTTAATAAAATATATGAGTTAAAGCAGTAAAGCAGAAAGTTATAACAGTAAAGCAGAAAGTTTAAAGCATAGTTTAAAATTAAAGCAGAAAGTTAAAGCTAGTAAAAAGTCATGAAAGTTAAAAGCAGTAAACATGATGTTAAGAGCAAGTTAAAGGCAGTTTTTTTAAATCAACAAAAAGCATACTAATCCCCCCCTTGGTGTTATGTCACCTCTATTGATTTACTTGATTTACTGCTTCTTTAGGTTATGTAATGTTAATAAATATGTTGAGTTTAAAGCAGTTAAAACATATGAGTTATAAAGCTCAGTAAATAAATACTATGTGAAAAGTTAAAGCAGTCAAAATAAAACATGAGTTAAGTGAGATATGTCAAATAATAAAGAAATCATTAAATCAGTAAAGCAGAAAGTTAATGCACAGTAAAAACATGAGTTAAAGCAGTTAAACAGATAGTGTTATTAAAGCAGTAAAGCAGAAAGTTAAATTGCAGTTAAAAAAACATGAGTTAAAGCAGTAATACATGCAATATAAAAATAAAAAAGTAAATACTTAATTTAAGGTCAGAGTTGGAAATTGTAATTTAAGTCTATTTGATTATTCTGATTTAATAGCTTTATAAATTATAAATGTAATGTTAATAAATATAGTGAGTTAAAGCAGTAAAAACATATGTTAAAATATATGAATAAAAGCAGTAAAACATGAGTTTAAAGTCCAGTAAAAAACATGTAAGATATTAAAAGCAGTAAAAAACTAGAATAAAACAAAAGTACATACTTAAATTCACCCCCTAGGTGTTATATTAACACCTCTATTTGATTACTGATTACTGCTTTTAAGGTCATGTTATATGTATATGTTATTTCAATAAAATGAGTTTTTAAGTGCCTAATAATTTAGGATGGGCTATAAATGTTAAGATAAACAAAGGAAGACCAAAGGTAGAATTGGATCTGTGTTTTTTACTTACAGTGTTAATAAGTGTAAAATGTAAGTTGCTAAAGATGTCTCATGGTGAGTGTGTTAATAGATGTCATTAAAATGAATGTGTAGTATAAGTGTAATGTAGGGTTAGTGTGTATGTGTGTAGATAGTGTTATGTGACCGCTTCGAATGTAAATAAGTGATAAAATAGTAAGGTGTCTATGGTAATGTAAGTTGATACAATGGTGAAATGTGTGTATTATAATGTGTCTATTAGTGAATGTGTTGTATAAGTGTCATAGTGAATGTGTGTGTAGTGTGTGGTGTATATTTATATATTAATATTAGTATATATTTTATATGGTATATATATTAATATATATGATATATATATTGTAATGTGTGTAATAAGTATAAGTGTGTATATGCTGTATAAAGTATAAGTATAAGATGGTATATTATACTGAATAGCTATTATAATGTGATTACTAATTGTGTTGTGCGTGTGGTTAAGTTTGTGTGTGTGTGTGTGTAGTGTGTGTGTTGTGTGTGTGTGAATGTGTATATGTGTTGCACGGATGGAAATAAGTTATATAGGATAAGATTTAAAACAGGTCAGGTTGCCTACATGACCTTCATTGAATTAAGCACAGATACTACTACCAAAGGCTAGCTTCAGTTTAAACAATGTGGAAATTTTGAGCTCAAGGCTGGATAAAGATAATATAGGTGTGGAGGAACTAGGTGCAGAGTAGGAATTAGAGTGTTAGGCTATGTGTAAAAGGTGTACGCTAGGTAATAGGTAGAGAGTTATAGCGTTAAAACTAGTGTCAGGTTAGGTTAGTCTAGGTTAGGTTTAGGCTCTAGGTCAATAGGTTAGGTGCAGGTTTTAGGCTAGGTGTAGGCGGCGATTATAGGGCTCACTTCCACGAGACTTATAAAGAATCTATACTAGATAGATAGAGTGTCCGTGGCGTGAGCGCGATGGGGGGCTCAGTGAGTGAGTGGTGAGCCCGAGTGTAGGTGATATGGATATTTTACACCTGTGAGTGGGTGGTGAGTGAGCCGTGGAAGTGAGTGGGAGTGAGGTGAGTGACCCGTGGCTCACTCACCTACCTATATATATATAGTGGGGGAGGGTATATATTTATATGGTGATGGGTATACATATATATATTAATATTATATATATAGTAGTAGCAAACTATAATATATTTTTATTTTTTATTTTTTTTTTTTTTAATCAGTTGTCACCTAAGCCCAACTCAACGCCGGCCAGACCCTACTACTATTAATTATCCCTATTAAGTGAATATACTGGAGCTAGTGCGTCTGTCCTTTTCCTCCATTCCGTGATCTCTCCTCCTCTCCATCAATCTAGCTCTCTCATCAACAATCCTCAACTCTTCATATAACGTCCCTCTCTACAATATTTCTAACCGTCCGCTACTTGCATGCCAACCAGTAACCGCCTCTCATCTCTCTCGCGCGCGCTTTGATAGGGATGTTGCGATGCTTTTGAATGAGATAGAATAAGAACGTGTAATAGACATAACGATGGAAACAGACCCATAATACAACAATAAAAATAAAAATAACTAACGTTTACGCAAATAATTAAATAAAATTAAAAGTAATAAAATAATTTACAATAAAGTAAATAATCATTTTAGATCTATGACAGTCTTCCCGTGCTTACGAATCGATTCAATGCAAACGTTTCACGTGGCAGATTCATATTACGAGAGACCTAATATTCAAGAAAAAGAATAAAATAATAATCAAAAACGCCCTATTAGATGTCATTTGTAATAATAAATTCAAATAAAAATGAATATCATATGATCGTCGTGAGAGATGATAATTGCATATTAAACTATCAGCCCCACGCTGATGATGTGATAGTTGGATCGGCCACGTGTATTTATTCTTCTACTCTCTCTCTCATCTCTCTTCTCTCTCTGCAGATGCCTCCGTGCTCATTACATGTGCATGGATACTCTCTCCTACATTCTACATGCATACTCTCATTCGTCTTCTCTCTCTCGTCTGCTCCTCTCTCGTCATTAATGAATATAAGCGATAATAGCACCCGCAGGCTGAATATTAAACATAGCTCACTCTAGGACGTTAAGATAACTATATATCATAACTTATACATAAAACTCTATGTCATTTAAGCCCCTAGATATATACATGCTACCTCCTCACTACTCGCTCTCTTACGCAGTGGGATCCTAGTAACGCTCACATAATTATAATAAAGTGGAAGTATATTTTTAATAATTATATAAGCGTATAAGTGGAAAGCTCATACAGCTCACATCGCTAGCAACCTAGCTTCGCCCCCTTATGCACTCACCTTATATATATATACTATATAGTATTATAGTATATATACTCTATATATATATATATAAAATTATTATTATTATTATTCCATTGTTATTATTATGATTCATTATTATTATTACTTATTAATTATATCTATAATAATTTAATTGGAAGCTCGGACTTGCTTTGTATAAACAAGCCTGGAAATTAAATTATATTCTCCTAATTCGTACGTTGGACGTGTGGTTAAAAGGTCAGGGTTTTTTGCCTAAGCAGTAACAAGGTCTAGTTCTATTTTCGATTTTATTGACCGGCCATGGTGAACTCGGACCAGTATAAAGACGTTGAAGGCTTGAGCTGCGGTAAGGAAGTTTAAGCACAGATGGAAAGGGATGGTGGGTGTGTGTGTGTGTGCAGATGGGTGGCGGGCCGGGTCTGGTGGGACGGGATACAAGGCGGGTATGTGAACCTTACGTTCAGGTGGATGGGAAAACGCGCCGGGCGGGAACGCGGCGGCAAGAAACGTCGAGCCGGCTTGGCGATCGCACCTTGGGTGCGGACTGCGAACTTGTTAAAAACGCGGACGATTAACGCGACAACGACGATGAGCTGCGACGATTAAACCCCAACGTAACGCGACGATGAATTTGCGATTTCATCCCGACGATGAAAATAAATTAACAAAACGCTTTATATAAAAACAAAATGGCGACGCCAAAGAGGTCAACAAGGTTCATTACCATTTAAAAAAACAAAAAAAAAAACAAAAAAAAAAAAAAAAAAATCAACAACCCATCGAACGGTAGCTGCAGTAAAAAATATCCCCACCTGATTACGCGATTGTGGCTCATCGCTGGTCAGGTGCGCTCAGCACGGCAGCGAGAATACACCCTCTATCCTAAACTACGTGTAGATATAAGCACCATAACATATCGAGCCGTTACTCACGTGCAATAATTGAATAGTGAGTGAATGCCTGAGTGTCATATTAATGTAGCAGCCATAAAATGAATCGTAAACGAAGTCTTTATAATATGTAAATCATTCTTTGCTATACATTTATAGTAACTCATCCAGATAGTATACTTTCTTATGTAACAATAAGATGATACGTGCCTATAGTAAGTGATACTATTACGATCGAGACCGTTAAATCTTTATATGTGTGTGCCCCCCGCTAGCCATTATGCACGGAGCTGTGTGCAAATACTTCGCATACAAGGGCGGCATTGATGGTCGTGTCGCTCGCTGTGCATGATGTGTTTGTTTGTTTGTTAGTATAGCTGTCATCTCCTAGGTAGTAACTGTAGCAAGCAGGAAAAAAAGATACTCTCGCCCATGTACTAATCTAAAATCAAGAATAACTCCTCGCTCGCCACGCGAGATGGTCAAATATTCTACATTTGTGGAGTGTGTGTGCAGAAGAGCTTCATTTGTTCATAAAAAGTGGCCTACTCTCGCTTCATAAACCCCATTCCGGCTTACAAACATCTCCGTTTCAGACTTTGGAGACTCTTCAAAAAAACTGCTAACTTTAGTATGAAAAAATTTTTGTTTCAATTTCAAAGAAGAGAATATTGGTTTCCTAAGAGGAGACATCAAAGATTTTAACGTGGTATCACTATGTATTAATGTTTTAATATTATCAGTCCTATATCTATTACGCACAAATCCACAAAATATTTTATTTTTGGTTTCGAAGAGACTCCCATACTATATTATTATTTTGTTTATGTTATAGGCCTATAGTATATATATAGGATTGTTTATATTGTCGACACTAATGAAAGAAGCGGTCCCTTTAACCAACTGCGTTAATGAAAATACTATAGATATATTTTATATATATATCGAGTAATATCGCAAAATCCGAAATAAAAATTTGATCTGAAATATAGGTATATATATATAAGTATATAATATATATTATAGTATATTATTATATATAATATTATATATATACTTATATATATAGAAATAGAAGGATATAGTATATGATATATTAAGGCATAGTGTAGATAAGATTTATATATATGTGTTAATAGTGAAAAAAGTATATTATAGTATTATATATATATATATATATATACATATATGAGTTTTTATATACATATAATTATATATATATATACTATATATTATATAAATTAATATAATAATAATAAATAACGTGAGAAATTAGATATAGAATAAATATTTCAATATCAATAAAGCTGTATTTACTCAAAGACCCGAACTCTCATATGGAAAGGGTTTAAGATAAAGAAAATATTCATAACTCCACCTACCTAGAACCAATCCCTCGCCTGTAGAATTTTCATAAGTCTGCAATATAAATATTTTGGGAGTTATTATAAACTTCTATATTCATTATATCCCCATGAGTTAAATATATATACATTATTATTATCAAGTGACCCTATTATATATATATATTATTATTATATATATTATATAATAGTAAGTTAACATTAAAGCATTATATATAAATTATTATAAATTCCGGTGAAATATGAGTAATATATTATAGAGTATACTAGTGATTACCTTATAACGCCTCATATATAGGCAAATAATTTATACATAAGAATTATAAGTCTTAAATATAATTAAGTATATAATTATATAGTATAGTATATCTATATAAACGGTGTGTAAATATAAATACAAACTTACAGAGTAATTAAAATTCAAAGCCATTTTAGGATTAAAATTTTAGCTCAAATGAAAATGATAAGACGTGAATGAAATTATCAAATAACATCAATAAAATACAAATTATTGCGAAAAATTAGACAAAATACTCTTTTCCAGTATTTTAGCCACTTAATAGTCGACTCTCGCTAGATTTCGGAGTATCCGATGTATCGAATTTGAGCAACATAGTTTGTAATGTGGTAGGAATAACTCATGACAATTAATCTGTGTTGTCGACTCACCGGCCCTGCCGCGAACCTAAAATATCAAATTAGAATGTACGTTGTTGTGCGTACAGTTGCGTATGTTCATTGGTTGTTCATTGTTCACTTACAGTAACGCTTCAATGTTTTTTTTTAAGAGAATCATATAATTCAATTTTATTTCTACATATTTTGTTAATAATCTTCGAAATTAATAAGAGGTTGCGTATTTACATTCATTAGAGCAGAGGTACTCAAACTGGGGGTACTCAAACTGGGGGTATGCAGGACGGTTTACAGGAGGGGGGGGGGATACTTAGATGACTACGGCAAATCAAATCTAAAGCAAAATATTAGAAGTGATCTGCAATTTGAGACAAATAAAGAGTGAATAACGCATGAATACGCAAACTTGATGTCGTCATCGGATGTCAAGAAAACTTTGACGGGTGATAAAGATTTAAATGGCTTTATGCACTGATAATATAGAGTTGTTTTTTATTTGATCGTCTACTCATATACGAGTCTTGTATATTGCTTTATAAAATTTTGCTCTTCTTTTCTCTCAAATAATTGAAAATTGTATTTACCTTTGCGTAAATTGTATTTTGATTTGCTATGGTATATTGTATTTATGTTAGAAGGGTGCGTATTACAATAAATTTAGATAAAATATATTAGGAAAACTACCTTTAA
>JABUQX010034451.1:30000-67500 GCA_015478945.1 Trachelipus rathkii | reverse complement strand
TTATTATTATTATTATTATTATTATTATTATTATTATTATTATTATTATTATTATTATTATTATTATTATTATTATTATTATTATTATTTTTGTTATTATTATTATTATTATTATTATTATTATTATTATTATTATTATTATTATTATTATTATTATTATTATTTATTATTATTATTATTATTATTATTATTATTATTATTATTATTATTATTATTATTATTACCTTATGGTAGACAATATGATTGGGCGTCTCCTCGACTGGTGCGGCAGCTCCTGTCGTCGATTGGCCATTGTTGAGCGCTGTTCTTTTGCGCGCTCCGCCGCGATCAGCAGACATACTGACCATTCCTCCTATAATAAAAACATTACACCTGAAAGCAAAAGAAGAAGAAGAAAAATATAAATATAATCTCATAAAAATAATAAAGTCTTTAAATTACAAATAATATTAATTGATAAATATATCTGGCTCAGTGATAAATATCCCTTGGCCTTCAAATTTTTGGGGATTTTGTTATATTTATTTGGTTTATACTTGGAGGAGGGTACTCCCCCCCCCTGAGTAACGTAAGAAAACTGGGGGAAAGCAAATTGCTATATTTATTGTTTTATACATGGAGGAGAAGCGGGGGGGGGGGGAGACGTGAGAAAACCGGGGGAAGGAAAATTGTTATATTTATTGCTTTATACTTGGATGAAGAGAGGGGGGGGGGGATAATCTACAAAAAATAGGTTAAAATAATGAAAATAATGACGTCATTACCATCAATAATGACGTCATTACCATCAATAATGACGTCATTACCGTCCTCCTCATAAACCATTAAAATAAACTTTAATCCCCTTCTATACGAGCGCTTAAAATACGGCGATAGCGTTAGCGTTTTCAACGCTTCGCTAACGCCAGTTGATTAAGTCAATGAATATTATATTGTTTCATCTATACGAGAGCTTCAAACGCTCCTATACTATTCATTAACTTTTTCGACTAGTAGTTAACGGGGCGTTTCTAACGCCGCGTTTTAAGCGCTCGTATGGGGAACAGGCCTAAGATGAAATTGAGGCCCGTCTTTCATTAGCTACTTTTGTTGTATGAAACTCGTCAGGAATTTCACAAATAACAAAATTATTTTAAAAAATTATATATATATATATATATATATATTATTATATTATATATATATATATCTAAATATATATATAAATATATATATTATATATATATATATATATATATATATATATATATATATATATATATATATATATATATAGTTATAACAATATATATATATATGATTTATATATATATATATATATATCTAGATACATATATATATATATTTATATATATATATATATATATATATATATATATATATATGTATGATAGACAGATAGATATATATAGACAGATATTAAAGTATATGTATATATATATATATATATATATATATATATATATATATATATATATTATATTATTATTATATATATATTTATATATATAGATATATATATATATATATACTAAAATATTAAAAGTGAAATTTACACTTAAAGTAAAAAGATATCAAAAAATAGATCTTTGGTAAAAACAAATTATATATATATATTTATATATATATATATATATATATATATATATATATATATATATATATATATATATATATATATATATATATATATATATATATATATATATATATATATGTGTGTGTGTGTGTGTGTGTGTGTGTGTGTGTGTGTGTGTGTGTCTGTGTGTCTGTGTGTCTGTATGTGTGTTGCAATTTCTGATATTAGAAACAAAAATGGGCGAAGTTTTTATCCAAAAAGGTAGATAATGTACGGTCAATTTGAATCATATTATAAAAGATAATGACTTCATTATTCTAATGACGTCACATCAGGAATAATCATTCATCGTCAGAAAACGACGAAAATTTTTTATATTTCCCGAGAACTAACTAACCTATTAAGTCTACCCCTTGTTTACAAACATGAATGTTGACCCCGAGAATGCTTTGTGAAACAAAAATTGTGATTGACAACCCTCTTAAAACTAAAACGTCAGTAATACCATTATGAAAAATTATTAATCCATAATTTCCATAAGTGGGCAGGAAGTAGGAACGGCAACTAGTAAGTCTTTGAAGTAATGAACAAAATATGAACATTTTAAAACATATCTTCCCTTGATAATCTGCTTCCTTATGTACTAAAAAGATTTCTACAAACATATGGCAAAAAAGGTTCATTCAAAAGCTATTTACAATAGAAAATTAAATTTGATAAGGGTTCCGCATGATGATATAGTGTCCTGTAACTCAGTGGTAACACACTGTATTCGCATGTCCTGCACCCAGGGTTCAAACCCCTTTTTCCTGTCGACACATTGAGCTAATACCCCAGAAAACCAGCTAATGATATATACAACAGTCCAATCAAAATATATATTTCTCTATAAAGATCGTACCAAAATTCTTTTCTCATCAAAACAATCAAAACAGAGAATATACAACTTCGAAGAAGAAGAAAATAAACATTACAAAATAGGTGGATATCAAAGATCTTTTCTGGAGTAGCAGAGGGAGATGTTATTGGAGAGGGAAGGAAAGGATCAATTTTCTCAGGCTCTAAAATTTTTTAATTAATTAACTATATTAACATTGGCGTCTCTTCTAGCCTCAATTGAAATAATTAAATCATCATAATAATAATAATAATAATAATAATAATAATAATAATAATAATAATAATAATAATAATAATAATAATAATAATAATAATAAAAATAATAATAATAATAATAATATAATCCACTTTTATAACTTCTACTATGACTTCTTCGAATACTACTACTACTACTACTACTACTAATTATTACCCCAATGAATAAATAATAATGAATAATAATATAAATCAATATTAATAATAATAATAATTAAAATAATAATAAATAATAATAGAATAATTAATAATAATAATAAAAAATAATTAATAATAATCTTTAATAAATCTTGGAAACAGACATTATCACGTGTGATTCAAATTCGGAAAGTTGCCAGATTTCTCAAGTATTTCATTGAAATAGTTATATTGATTATATTAGCATCTAAAAAAATTGTTCTTTAAGAGCACCTACGCCACTTTACAAATATATACCATAATTAATAATATATATAGTTATTTTTATTAAATATTATATATACTAGTACTGGTATATATATATATATATATCTAGGACAGTTCATTAGTAATATATCTTATATATACTAATATATATATATATATATAGTATCTTATATATATCAACACCAAACCTCTCACGGCCAGAGCCCGCTAATCTCCAATACTACGTATATTACGGTAAATACTTATATAAAATTCCGGGTAAGACGAAGCCAAAGTCCCAAGGAGGAAATAGCTCACATATCTCCAGCCAAACCAGTGAGATCATAAGCAAATTAAGTTACAACCTTGGCAAGTGCTCTACCACTGGGCTATGGGGCGCTTTTATATAAATAAATAGGGAAAATAATAAAAAAAAAATAAACATAAATAACTATACATACATTTACATACATACATACAAAAACACATCACAATCATACATACCATAATACACTAGCCATACATATACATACATAAACATACACATACGGCCACCATTCATACAATATATATATATAATATATATTATATTAATATATATAATATTTATATAATAATATATAATAATATATATATATTATTATACTATATATAATATATATAATATATATATTTAATACTATAACTATATATATATATATTATATATATATATTATATAGTATATATATATATAATTATATATATAGTATATGTATACTATATATATATATATATATATAATAATAGTATATATATATATATATATTATATACATGTATATATATATATATATATAAATATATAGTATATATATATATTATATATATATATATATATGTATATATATATATTATACCACCTAGAATTATATAGTATATATATACTGGAATATAATTACTATATATTAAACATATTAATAATCTATATTATATATATATATATATTATATATATATATATTATATATATATATATACTTATATTATATATAGGATATATATCATATATAATAATATATAATAATATATATATATATATATATATAATAATTAATATATTAATATATATGTATATATATACTTATATATATATTAAATATCACCTAAATTATTATTATTATTATTATTTTAATTTATTATTAGTTATATTATTATATTATTATTATATACACCTATAATATTATATATATATATATACTTATATAATATATATACGATACTATACTATTATATATATATACTATTACATTTATTATATATATATTATTATATATATACTAATATGGTTTATACTGTTTATATATAATTATATATATATATAATATATATACTATAATATATATATACTAATATATATATAATATACTAATATATATATATATTATATATTTAATATTATATATATCATGTACAGTATTTACACACAGGCATTCATTATATTTTACTAGTTGTTCCAAATACTAATGCTATTAACTCACTTATATGATAATCATCTTTCAAAGCATTATTATCCTTTTCCTCAAAATTATTTTTATTATATATTTTATTATTAATTATAATATTATTATTATTATCTAATTATGTATATTATTATTATTATCATTTGATTTTTATATGAATTATATATTATTATTATTATTATTATTTATTATTATTATTATTATTGATTTGATTATTTTAGTTAGTTATTATTATTATATATATTCGTTTATTATCATATTATTATATTATTATTATTCATTATCATACCTTATTATTTATTATTATATTTATTTCCATTATTATCTATATTATTATATTTCTATTATTATTATTATTATTATTATTATTATGATTATTATTATTGCTATTATATATATACAATATATATATATACTATATATAGTGCTATATATTATATATTATATTATATTATATCTATAGTATTATATTATATATATACTAGTATATACTAACATAAGAGTAGGAAAATATATTTATAAAAATATATATATATAAATATATATATATATATAAATATTTATAAATATATAATATATAGTAGTATATATATTATAGTATAATATATATATCAATATACACTATATATGATAATACCATATACTACTATAACCTTATATATATATACTAATAATATATATATATATAACTACATAATATAATATTATATAATATAATATATATTATATATTATTATATTATACATATATATGATATATGATATACTATTGATAGCATTTATAATAATCAAAAGAGGAAAAACAATGAGAAGAAGCAATTATCATAACGGTAAAGTGATCGACTCGCGAGGTTAAAGACGACGTTTCGACCTTTATGAAGAAACTTCATAGACCGTTTCACTCCTCAAATAAGTAATACCCGTGAGATGAAAACTTAAAGATAAATAAATAAACAAATAAACAAATAAATAAATAAATATCAAAAACACTTTCAAACATTTCAGTTGAGTGAAAGTTTTTTAAGAAGACAAAAAAGTGATTAAAAACATCAATCTGTTGGAGGCTGTTTGAATAATAGTATAGAAAATTTGCAAGGAATATGCTATGAATATCCGAACAATATATTTTCCTTAATAAAACGTGTTATTTACAGAGATTCTGATATTCATGCAGATAATTACAGAGATTTATGAAAAGGGTTGACACTGAAAGGAAAATAGAACGAAAAAAACCACATCAATTCTACACTTGACCATTTTACCAGGGGATAATATGAACGGCAAAAATGTCTTATAAGCTACAAAATCAGTAAGGTTGAAATTCACTAATATATAACCTATATATAAGAGATTAATTTACATATTAATTTACTATATAAAATATAAAATAAGAATATATTAACTTTTTAATTAATAGAAATATTATATTTTAATATTTTGGATTCATATTCATATTTATCTATAATTTGTTATCGACAGTTTGAAAGTCTACGATTTTTCTTATCGGTGATTTGGGAGGGGGGGGGTTCTTTTTTCCCGAATCAGTGGGTTATTATCCCAAATGAAATCTATATATATTATGGATCTTAAGAAAAAGAAACACTCAATAAAGAACAAATGGAAACTAGAAATGCCAGAAATATTTGTTTATTGTTTACGCGGTGTTGAAACAATCATTGCAATAAATTACAGGGTGTCTCTAAACAAAACATACGCAGGTATTGTTACAATGTCAGGCTTTATAATTAATGCTCTCTCTCTCTCTCTCTCTCTCTCTCTCTCTCTCTCTCTCTCTCTCTCTCTCTCTCTCTCTCTCTGCTCTCTTCTCTCTCATTACGTTTACCGTTTATAATTTTTTTTAAATTAATGGTATGTAAATATCAAAAAAGTAAATTATTATATTGTATTATTATTATTTATTAATTATTATTATTATTATTATATATTATTTTTCGATGGCCTCTTATTGTTCAATATAGCTTAACTATTGACCCTATTTAAACCATGATTAATATTACTTATTATTATTATTATTATTATTATTATTATTATTATTATTATTATTATTATTATTATTATTATTATTATTATTATTATTATTATTATTATTATTATATTGGGTATATTGGGTATTGTACTTTTATTATACCAATTAATATATTATTTGAAAGGAGAAGTATCATTATTGCTATTGTTGCTTAAAATATATTTTTGTCACGAACAATTATGAAATACAAGAAAAGCATGTATTATATTCGGGACTCAAAGGACATTCTGCACGTGTTTTGCCTAAAAATAGTTTAGCATATTTCTAGTATTCTCCTCAAACTTTGATTTGTGATGAGTATATTGATATATTGAAATTGTATTAATATTGAAACTATTGTAATAATCCATAGTGCTATATTTATGTTATTAAATGACTAAATTGTAATTTCGATATTCTGAATAAAAAAAAATTAAATGTTGAATTTTGAATTATTATTATTATTATTATTATTATTATTATTATTATTATTATTATTATTATTATTATCATTATTATTATTATTATTAATTTCATAATTATCATGATATATATTATTATATCGATTATATTATATTATTATTATTATTATTATTAATTATTATTTATGTATGTATTATTATTATAATTATTAAATATTATTTATTTGCATATATAAAAAGAGAGGGAATAAACTTACTGTGATATTTTAAATACTATATTATTCTGTAATACTATTACGTTATCTATGGTATATTATTTATTTAGTATACCCAAATAAAGTATATTTTTTTCATACCTTATAGTTCATGTATAAACTAATATAATTATATAATATATATATCATCATATATTATATATATATAATATATATATATATATTATATATATATATATATATATATATATATATAATATATATATACTATATATATATATATATATATAGGCCGCTAGCCAAAAAACAATTTGGGGTTCAGATTATCAATATTATATATTATTATTATTATTATTATTATATTATTATTATTATTATTCATTATATTATTATTATTATTATTATTATTCATTATTATATTATATGAATATATTTTTAGTATTTATAATAATTATAGTATATATATATATATTATAAAATACTATATTATATATAGTATATATATTATATATATATATATATATAAAACTTATAACGTTCCCAGAAGGGGTTCAAAACTCTGTCACCTTCTCAGTCTTCTTTCTCCATCCTTTCTTCTTCCTCCAGGGATCTTCTTTCTTTCTCAGCTCCTGCACCAACGACATCCAGTGTCTCTCAATGCAGTCTCCACCGACCTTCTACATCTCTTCCATGTTCATGCCTCTGGGTATTTGTTCCCTTCCCGGTCTCCATCCCATCTACCTCTTGGCACTCTTTCCCCCTCCTGTCATCTGTCTCCAGTTCCGCCACCACATCAATCTGGATTCATCCATTCTTATTTAATAGCGCCCGTTCTCTCCAACTCTCCTCTCTTTTATTCTTTCGTTTCTTTGTCTGTCTCTTCTAGTTTCTTTCTCACTATCGCTCTTAAAAGGTACATCTCCGCCGGCTGTTATTACTATCTTGTCTTGTAGTGCCAAAACACGAAGTTTGCCCTATATAGCTAATGTTAAATCAGTTAACACATTCTCAAAATATTTCGTTTTCACATCCACACGCATTTGTTTATCTTTCAGATGCGACGCACACTGCTCTTACAGATCCCCCATACTGAGCTACCTTACTTGTGATCTCCCGTACAATTCCTCCCCCTCTCTTTCAAATAATCCACCTAAATTACTCTACTTTTCTCCACCAGTATTTATCTCAGTCGCCCTCCACCTCATTCTCAGCTCTCTCCCTTCTTCTTCTCTACTGACCACCATATCGTCCATCTTTCTTTCTGCGTTCGTTAGTCAAGAACCGCGCTTTCTAAGCCGATCGGCAAAAAACATCGTCACCAACCTTTCTCTCAACCGGGTCCTTCTCTTCGCACCCAGTACGCCAAGCCATGCAAGCATATGCCAAAAATATTCACCGCCAAAACTCTCCAATTATCCTCTCTCACCTTCTTTGTATCACTACATCCAGATATAATACAAACAAAATTGGTGACAAACACCTCTTCTTTGTTTAACCCCTGTTTTTTTTTTGTTGTTCCACCTCGAACGTATTCCTTATTCTGTTCTTATATACATTTACCATTCCGGTATACAACTCTCCAGAGCTTCCTCTCAAACTTTCAACCCACTCAATTCTCTCTCCAGCACCTTCTGCAGTCTCTCTCTAGGCACTGATAGAAGCTTTCTTCAGATCTATGAAAGCTATATAGGCTCGTGTTCCAGACGGTTGGCACGATCCGTTACTCGTTACCAACGGAACTAGTTTATTCGAGTAACGGAAGTAACGGAACTCATGTACTTTTCTTTCATGTTACGTACCAAATAACTTCCGTTATTTTTTCTCTCCGTTACATTTTGTTCGACTTTCTTTGGAATGTTGATAGCAATTGACCACTCCGGTCAAGCTTAAAAATCCTTTTAAATATATATAGATATATATATATATATATACTATATATAGTATATATATATATAAATATATATATATAATATATATATATATATTATATATATATACCTATATATATTATATATATATAAATATAGGAATATTCTCGCGAGAATAATGAATTTGGATGGTGCTTTCGTAACTGATGAAATGAATTGTGTGACTAGAGTGTGGTGGGAAACACTTCGAAATCTGCATTACATTGCAGGTTAATGAAGAGTGTCAGGGTTATAGGTGATAGAAGTGGATATGTGTATGTGTGGTTTGATGGTGCCAAGAAGGAATAGGTAATTGCTTGGGTTATTTACAGTAAGAATAGGTATGGTAGAAAGCGAAAAAGTTGAAGAATGGTAAAAATCTGCAGGTATAAATTGAATTACTGGTGAAAGATCAAGACGAGGCGAGATGGGTGATTGATTGGATTTTGGTAAGTTGTTTACAGAACATTGTAGTGGTGGTATAGTTCCGAGGATCTGGAGCGAGAAGCAGTAAAGTACCCTTATATAAGGGTAAGGGAGATAAGGGTAACTGTAGGAATTAGTTTTATTAAGTGCAGTAGGGGAAGACATATCTGGGTATTTTGGTCGAAAGAATGCGATGAGTTGCTGAAGGACTGATATGTGAAGAACAAGGTGCGTTTGAAGTGGTAGGTATGTGTAAATCAAATCTTTACCGTTGAAAACAAATGAATGAGAAAAATGAGGGAGAAGAAGATTAAATTGGTATTTAGGTTTTTTTGGATTATTCAAAAAATGCGGTAGTATTGATTTGAATTAATAGGGAAGCTCTATGGCAGGTGTATTGATATATGGATGTTCTGGTGGTAAGTTTTTAGATGTGAATCAAAGTATCGTATGACGAATTGTGAAGCGTATGTAAGAATTACTGATTGTGAGTTTTTAATGTTGAATACAGTGAGGTGAGGCAGGGATGTGTTGTCTTCTTGGTTATTCCAATTTGTATATGGATGGGGTTATGAAAGAATTGAGAGGTGGTGGTGGCAGGGATGTGTGATAGAAACCGCCCGATTTAAGGAAAAAAAAATCGGAAAAAAAGGAGGGGGAAATTATGGAGGGTGCCGACCTATATAATATGACGCATGATTTGTTTTTGTGTGTAGGGAATCTGGATGAGTTTAAAGAGATTGGTAGAAGGACTTAGGCTGAGGTAAGTAAAAGGAGATGTTTGAAAGGCTAATTTCTTTTTTTTTTTTTTTTTTCTTTTTTTTTTTTTTTTTGTTTTTTTTTCGTCCTTAATGCAGGTTTGATTCGCAATTTTATTCGTTTTTTTTTTGCAAGGGTCAGGATTGTCGACATCTATTACTTCTACAGTTTCTACATAATTTTACTAGAGCGTTCGGTCCCTCTTTTATTCTCTAGCAACAAAGGTTGGGTAGACGGTTTGTTGTACCATTAAAAAGAAACAGAATCGGAAAGGCGTCACACAGCTTACTCTTGACCAGAAATAATGATTGATAACTTCCTGCGTTTATATTATGTGTATCTATGATGAACACTCATTAAAGCCAGTTTTGTTAGTCTTTCATCCCATGTAGAATTGAGAAAGCGTGTTTTGAGCATTTTCAGGGTAGATAAAATATCCTTCTGGAGTGAACGTTGTGGGTGAGATAGATGCTAAAATTGTATTATGGATGGGGTATGAAAGAATTTAGAGGTGGGGGTGGCAGGGGATGGTGTTAAGAACGTATAGAAAATCGAAGAGAGTGGAGGGTGCCGTACCTATAATATGCGGATGATTTGTTTTTGTGTGGGTAATCTGAGTGAGTTTAAGAGGATTGGTAGAGAGACTTGCTGGGTAAGTAAATAGGAGATGTTTCTCGCTAAGAATTTCTTGTTTTTTTTTTTTTTTTTTTTTTTTTTTTTTTATTTTTTTTTTTTTTTTTTGTACATAATGTAAGTTATGTATTCCTATTTAATTCCGCTTCCTTTTTTATGCTAAGGTCAGGATTGTCGAACACTATTACTTCTACAGTTTCTACATAATTTTACTAAGAGGTTCGTCCCTTATTCTCTAGCAACCAAAGGTTGGGTAGACGGTTTGTATGTACCATTTAAAAAGAAACCAGAGTCGGAAAGCGTCCACAAAACAGCTTTACTCTTGACCGAGAAATAAATTGATGAACATTCCTGCGTTTAATTAGTATCTATGATTGAACACTCATTAAAGCCAGTTTTGTTAGTCTTTCAGTCCCATTTGTAGAATTGAGAAAGCGTGTTTTGTTCCAGTTCGAGGGTAGATAAAAAAAATATTCCTTCTTTAACTTTGACATTTTGTGAGTGAGATAGATGCTAAAATCTTTAACAATACAAATACGATTGTGTAGATCAAATTCATCGGCAAAATTCGTAAAATTCGTAATAGATATCGATGGAATGATTTTACAAAGATTGGTAAGTATGGATCTATGACTGACGTACTTACTCTCTTGTGAAAAATTATGAAGTAAAAGAATTTCTAAATTGCTTTTATTGTTTTTATTTTTTCATTATACATATGAGTCTGACACGTGGCATTCTCAATACTTTATTAACATAAAGCAGAAGTTCTATAAACTTGTAAAAATAATTGAAAACATTTTCATCACGTTTGCGCGAAAACCATTCAAAATGCATCACATTTTCGATATGATTAAGAGCAGATGGTACCAATAATGATGGGGACTGCAATGTAGTTCATGATGTAGAGTGAAGGAGTATAACCAATTCGCTCGTGATAACAGACATCAAAAGATTTGAAGTTTTTGAAGAAACTTCAATATCTTGATTAATCTGAAGATTCTCTAAGCTTCAACATTTGCTTTGAAAACATTTTCTAAATCATAACAGCCGATCGTAATTTTCCACACACCTTGCTTCACATTTGTGTATTAGATTTGCCCATTATGTCTCAAGGAATATCTTTCCTATTTTTTCCATTAAGGTAGTGTTCTTCTTGATTATAAGGAACATAAGAAAGTCGATCCATGCTCAACCCTAACCAAATTCTTAAGTGTGTTATATAACACGATGAATGTGAACACACATGAACTATACTGTACAATGCCCGGCTGAGGTATTTTCGACATCTTGAACACCTCAAATTTCTCTTCATTGCTGATGTACCAACAAATTGTTGTTCAATCAGGAAGTAGTCATTTATTTTAACCTTTACACACACACTAAACTTATTCACGAACCACAAATATGTTTTCCTCATTTTAATTAATATATACTCTTAATTTGTAACATTATTTTAATTATTCGTGTATATTAAAATTAAGACTGAAATCATTTAAAATATTTTTGTAAAGGTTAAAATAATTTTCTGGGCAGTCCTTACACGCTAGATGCGTCGAGCCTGAACATTTGCCGCTACTGCCTGTATATAATATTATTATATATATTAAGTAATATATTAATATCGATTTCTATATATACCATCTATCTAATATATATATATATAGTATATATATATTTACAACTCAATATAGTAATATATATAATATATATATATATATAATATACTATGTCCGTGTGTGTGAAGTGTGTATGTGTGTGTGAGGGTGTGTGTGTGTTTGTGTGTGTGGAGTGGTGTGTGTGTGTGTGTGTGTGTAAAACCCAAAACAAAAGGACGGTCGTACTAATCATAAATATATTAATTTGGATATGATTAGTAATGGAACAAAAAAATTGGACTCACTTAGTGAATGAAAGAGATTGAATAAGCTGGATATGAGAAGGGTTAAGTGTGGGGGTCGATAGTAGGGGTAAAAGGATGATTTAAAAGAGTTGGGTGAGTAGTCGACGGAATGGAGACTTCGATGGGGGCGGTTAGTAGGTGCCACGGAAATGTTTCTCATACTCAAAAACATAAAAACGCTAATTAATTAACAAAACTCAGCAAAATAATTAATTGCAGGTGAGTTGTCGTAATCGTGAGTCGTACTTCACGTCATTACGGCTTTTTTTTTAAACCCCAACCCCCCCCGCCCCACCCAAACAAAGACACTCTCGCACAGACACCTACACGATCTGACTTAAATTTAAATTTTAAGAGCTTACCGACGCACCGAGATTTGCCGCCTCGCTGATTGCGAGTGCGTGAGCTCAATATTCGTGTGGTGCCGGTACGCAATTTCCAGTTGTCACGGTGGGTGCGTATATTGAAAGGGGAAACTGCGATATAGTGCGAAAAAAATGACTGGGTGGTGAGTTTGATTGCGGTGCTTGGTGTGCGACCTTCTTGGTGCGGTGTGTGGCGATCGCTTTCTGTGCCGGTGTGTGGAGAGGTGTTGATTCGTAATTGGAAAGTTGAAGGCTCGGACCAACTGCTTGTTTCAAGATCTTAATACACCAAAGACAGTTGAACGGAAGGAGGGCTTATGAGTCGACATTTTTGTAGGTACATCTCTTCCTTTAAATGTCTCTAATACAAAGTTATTAAATAGTTGCTTTGATCCTTAACTTTTCAAATAATATTACTTATATAATATATTTATATATATATTATATTGATATATATGTATAATATATATTTACCTATAATATACTATATTATATTCTATATATATATAGGTTAATATACTATAGTATATATTATATATATAATATATATATTATAATACATATATATAGTGTATATATATATAATTAGTATATATTTTATATAGTATATATATATATATATTATAATATATATATATAGTATATATATATATATTAATATATATAATATAATATAATAAATATATATAATATGCTAAACTCATAAACACAATTTGGACACCAGTTTATTGAAAAAGATTTTAAAGAAAAAAAGCACTACAAAAATGTCGCTTATGTCGTTCTTTCCTTCGGAAAAACATTTATGGTAGCCCCTAATATAACCATGCCATTTTCTTAAAATTTTGATTTTGTGTAGCACACACTTAGGCAAATAAAGAAATAGTCTAATTACTTTAAAAAAAAAAAAAAAAACTATTAATAAACGTCCTCTGAAAAGTGTTTCTTCTTTTAAAGGGGTTCCAATGTGCCGAAAGATTGTTCTTCCGCCGAAAGCTCGTACTAACCAAAAAGGAAGACTGTTAATCTTTCTGGAGGAGATGGTATCGAATTTCATGCCCTAACGATGTGAATTCGGTCTCAAGCAATTATTTTGGGACCATCGTTGATTTGCCTGTTGTATATACTAATATATATTATACTATATATATATATGATGATAGTATTATCTATACTATAGGTATATATAAGATTAGTAACAGAAAGCAGTATAATATAATATATATATATATTATATATATATTATATATATTATACTATGATATGAAAAAGCTAAACAATAATATCATATGTGTTGCAACAATATCAAGGTTCTCATTAAAAGAGAGAACTAGTCTCAACATAAATCAGTAATAAGCCCCAATTAATTAATAAAAGTATTACACACACAGATATACGAGGCGAACTTCGACTTTTAATTTTATGCTAAAAGAATGATGCACCAATCAGGGAATTTTCGGTTAATAAACATAACGGAAGACAAATGTTCTATGAATTTCAGGTGTCAGTATGTGGAGTCTCTCGTGCATGTGAAAGGTTCAAATTCAATACTTAGGAAAGGGGCAAGATATGAAAAAAAAAGCCTCTAATGGGAATTTCAATTCCAGGAAAGTTTTAAAATTCTATTATAACATATTTAAATCATATTTATATTTTAGAAAGTTTTTCTTGTGTTTAGTAGTGCAAAATTTTCACAGTGTTTTTAACAAAAGTGTCTATTAGATTTAGCGCGTAAATAGTCAACTATACCTTAGGCCTCCCTCTATCAATTGATATCATCAAACTGTCTCAAATTTATTCCAATTTTCAAGTACTGTACAACTTTTCCTTAACTCTGACTGCAATTGGCATCTTATCTTCATTTAAGCCAACTTTCAACACTTTTTCAATACTCCAACACCCCGCATGCTACTATGTCAGGTACCAAAGCGATAAGTAATGATTCTTCTCTATGACCAGCAACTATATTAGCAAATTTCTTATATTATAACTAATATAATGAGATTAATTATGTTACTCATACTTGTGACAACAACATAAAAAGTTCTACAGTTTGACTACATATATCGTCATATTATCGGTTTAACCAATGTAACTCATTGATTACTTTACTTTTTTGAGTAGACTTGTCATAGAATGACTTCTTCAATTAACGTAACTCCCGATTATTTTCAACTTATTACATAGCAATCCATTCTCCCCCGGACTCTATTTCATACCATACGATGAAGCTGGTCATTGTTGAAATTTGAAATTAATCTATACTTTCCAACGGATATACATAAATATTTATTACATAGTTACTGAGGAAGTTTAAGCTTTATCTTATATAGTATGAGCTTCACCTACCCAATCAAGATGATTCAGCCTGGGAATAGTATATTTCATTACACAAATTGTAAATATATACAATATATATACTATTAATATTATAATTATTAATAAATATATATTAACTATATACTGTAAGATTATATATATTAATAGTTGAATATATATATTATCAATTTATAGTATTATACATAATATATACAAAGTCCTTCATTCGATATTATATTAATATATAAATATATATAATATATATATATATATGTATACATTAATATTAATAAATTAATAAATTATTAAAGAGATGACAACTAAGCCAATACATGATATGTAGTGATAAAGGACTATCAGTATTTAGATAATATAATCTTGGAATAACGTGAAATTATACTAAATAATCTATATAGTCTATAATATCATAAAAGATCGCCATAGTCGTACGCCTGGTATACCATATAATATATTCAATATATATATATATAAGATCAAAAGTAATGATAGACCTAGTAAAAATACTAATACCTCAATATATTAATCAATTACCGTTTAAAATTAAAAGTAATAAAAAAATTTAAATATATATTATTCAAACTTAATTTTATATAATATAATAAATAATACTTTAATAAATTATAAACTATTTTTATAAATTATAATAATATAATGTACTATATATAACATTATAACATTATTTAAGTTATTGATATATATCAATATAAGTCCCTATAAAATTTAAAAAAGGATAATAAATTTAAATAATTGCCTATACCATTAATGAACCTCTTAAAAATTTTTGAGTTATATACCTGAGTTATTCTAAATTATAAGTTAGAATACTTAAATGATGTCATGACATGAATTTCGGTGAAACCTGAATTTTTAAATATAAATAAACTTACACAACATCTTCCCTCCAAAATTATATCCGTGAGATGCTTTATTTAATTAAATCTGTAGTACCTCATTTGTATTATGGTAGTATATATATATAACTTTGAGGAGAGTAAATCAGATAAATCTATGAGGTGTATCTAAATTTCCCAAGACCGCTCTTCCAGTTGTTCTCGCCACGGACATAAAATAGAATTCTCTTTGTAAATCATTTGTGCCTCTCTCTAACACTTATTAACTTCTTATTGAAGTGGTATTTTAATTGAGAGTCTTAAATTAGAGAGACCAATGTAATAACGTTCTCAAGTCCGTCCGTTATCGAGGTTTTGCCGACTAACACCAATCTGCTCCTAGACCAATTTCAACATTGGTACTTAGCTTATTAAGCGCTAAACCAAAGGTAGCTCCATTATTGCGAAATCAGGGAATATATTAGATGTAGGTAATATTTAGAATAAAATATTGAGAGAGCCCTAAAATTTCAATGATTGACTAAATAATAAATGTATGTTAACTATAGAGATATGTATATGAATTAAGCTAATAAGAATGTCATCAATCTCAGATTTACGTCATCTCGCTCAGCCCAAAACTGAATATCGGATAATGAGACCATAAAATCTGTTTTACTATGCAGATACGGTAAAATAACAACGAACGATTAAATAAGTATTAATTTAGTCCGTAGGGGCTCCTAAAAAATATTCCACTCTTATACTCTCAGGCGCGAACTTTGTCTGATTCCACCCACCCAAAATGGTATAAGCTTGAAGACGATTTGATCTCAGCAGATACCTGTCCTCCCTCAGAAATTTAGGGTACACAGGATTGAGAAGCGAAAAGTTGCCTAACTCAGCGTATGGCTTAGTGCTAAAATATTATAAGGAATGCAATTGAAACAAGAGTTTGGTGAGTAAAAACGAGGCAGGACTGTATTTCATCCCTGTTTAAAAGTACATAGTTAATTTTGATATAAGAAAACAAGCATTCAGTCCCTACCCATGAGAGTAAAATAATAAAATATACTATTAAAATAATAAATAATAATAAATAAATTAATATAATAATAAAATAATAATAAAAATAATAATAGATAATGAGAGTGAATAAGAATAATATCGCCAATACAGCGGTTAAGTCGTGCAACCAAAATCCTGGCACTTTCCGTGGTCAGAGGTCCAGAGTCCAAGGCTGTATATGACTCCAGCTCCTCCAAGGTAACATTCTACACACTACAAGGCTAACAGCACTTCTAGAATAATATTCTTCATTAATCGAATAAGTGAATCATACTCTCCATACTTAATATATGTTATAATAATGTGTTAGTATCATCTCTTGGACAGGCAGACGAGCGGTACCGAAGTCAAGAAGTCGACTTTGAATCAAGAAAAGCCAATGGGAAACAATTGGATAGCATTGAGCAGAAAAATGGATATTAGAAGCGAATAGTAATTCGGTGTGAGTGTCATGTGGGATCTAGCTCATCTCAGATATGTGATAGTACTACGGGTCAAACCATAGACTACTATCATATATACAATCTTAGAACTTCCCAATAAGCAAATTTTGAAGTGTTGAGATAATGAAAACTCGACCCGGGAGAATCAAAATTAAACAAGTTAAAGGTGGCCAAATTACTCGCACTACGTCACTATCGACTGACAAGAATTTGCAAGATGCCGGCAATTATTAACTCCCATCTACTCCTCAGTTTTTAGTCCTACATATTCCAACTTACGTACCAGATTAATAGACGTGACCATATTGGACTGTCTTGCAGAGCGCGTCAATTTCATGTAAATTAAATTTGCTCAACGAATTGATCGTTTTACATTATTTCGCCCACTGAAATTTTTGTTATATCAATTAGTTATTGGTCCGTGTCCTAAGGGACCTTTGGTAGGATTATAAAAGCTTGAGTTTAACAGACAGAGCTTATTACTTGTTACAGTTATTCGTCTGCAGGTATCTTTCCATGTTAGCTTCCCAAATTAAGCTTTATTATCTCAAAAATTGAGTCGTTTTATAGTTAAAATATATTAATAGAGTGAGACAAAATTATTTAATGTCAGGTGATGTTAGATTTGAAATTTACTTTAAAAAGAACCTGAAATAATAATTAAAAAATTGTGAAAAAAATGATATTATTTAATATTATTGTATATATTCCTATTTATATATTATTTTTATATGAACCAAATAATGCCACTTTGAATAGATAATTGATTGTAATATTTACATTAATATGCTATATCAGAGATAGGAGTCTTTTTGATGAATGTCTAATAGTGTAGTTACTTGTTATTAATTGTTCTTCTTTTAGATACTTGGATATGTCGATGAAAATACGATATTTACTAAAAACGCGAAAAGATTTTAATAAGAAAATTTGTAACAAAAATCTCTTCATATCCCTGGGATCAGGTTTCAGTCCTTCAACTATGTAAATTCCCAATAGTTAAATATGAAATACTTACTCATTTATAAAAATATTGAAAAGGGATAATCAATAATAAGTGTAATAATAAACTATATTTATAATATTTGTACGTAGTTCTAAAAATATTCTTAAATTTTTCTCTTCTTAATCTCAAAATTGAATTTTTTGATTAATTTATATAGACGGTGAACTAAGGGTAAATTAACGATATCCAAACCATTTTATTTGAATACATTCTTTGTACAAAGAATATCATAAAAAAAAAGTTAGCCATACCAGAATGGCAACAGAAATGTCATGGTAGCTAGCAATCGTGCATAGATTCTCATAAAATGAATTTTGTTTTGACAATTATGCTATAAGTAACTTGTCTATGGAGCCAGAGAAAATCTGAAAACAATATATTAAAGTATGCACAAGAGACCGGTAATTAATAGTGTAACTGGAAAGTTTAATAAGTTTTAATATCTTAATAAATTACTTGAGACATGCACTAATTAATAAAATCATAGTCGAATATAATTCTAAATATAATTTAGACAGACACGAAATATAAATAATAATAATAAATAGTAGGAGGATATCCTAGGTGGGCAGTTTTTCCTGCACGTGAATCAACCCAATGATAATATAGTGTTGAAATAATAAATCATAAAGATAGTCCTCAGAATAGGCCGAATAAGACAATAAAATAAATAATCAAATAATATATAGTGAGTGATAGTAATAGTATGAGTATGTGAGATATAGTAAGTTAATCATATGTGTATTTTGGTAGAGATTACGATGTGTCGTGTAGGTATGTGGTCCGAGCGCTATAACTCAAATCAAATATTCTAAATAAAATAAATAGATTGAATAGAGTGAATATCGAGAAAATGAGACATCTCACGAGATTAATTTTATTCTTGAATTTTCCATATATATATATACATTTTTTTAGATTAATTACAAATCGAAGTTAATAAATATTCATTCTCCCTCTTTTATTCCTCCTCCCTCTCTTGTCTTTTTGATTTGTATTTTATTACTCTCTTCCTTATAATGTGATATCTGGTTGTATTCACTCTTAATTGGAACGGTTTCTTCTAGTGAAATCTAGTTTGCTATATTATCTTAAATCAGTTTTAATATTCTGATTTCCACTCACCAAGTTGATTAATGTTTCTATAACAAAACAAGAGAACCATAGTCCACCCCACTTACACAACCCCTTTAAATTAAAACCAAATCGTGTGGAAATCAGCTTAAATCCTCTTCTTTTAGATCTTGGTTTAGCTAATATATTAATGGTTTTGTTTGTTAGTTTAATGGATATCATTCGAACAGTAGTTTGGCTGGTGTATCATATCTGAAACATACCAAAAAATACTATAACAAATTCAAAAAAGCAAAAAAGAATGACAACTCTCTACTGTCGTATGTAATAAAGTAATTACTATGTTCCTAATTCATTATCCTTCACTTTCTCAAATAATTACCATTACCCAGCTTTACATCCATTCATAATTTATTTTATTATTTCTGAATTCTTCAAACACGCATGGTCATGCCTTAATATTTTTCAGCCTGAAGGAGAATGAATGTATTCATTGATTTAAAAAGAAATATGGAAGTAGAAAGATGAACCTTTGGTAATAGTCGAGGCAGGAGATGCTTTGATGTGACCAGCTTTCAGATGAAAGATTTCTGGATTACATTTCATATCAGGGAGTGTTCAGATTATTTTTAGTTTTATTATATTTTATTTATTATCTTTCATTTGATTTTTATATATTATTTATTTGAATTATTTTACTTATTCTGTGGTGATATTATTAATTAGTTTAATTCTATTATATTATCTCCAAATGGTATGATGGAAAAGATAAAACCAGCCTACCGTGTAAATATTAATTGAAAATTTTTGTTTACTAATGAACTGAAATATAATTATACGTTTCTCCGGAGTAATAATTTGGTTTTTCTGCTGAAAATATATATTCAAATTGTTGTGAGGGATAAAATAATCAATTTGTTTAATATAAATGGTTAAAACTAGTATCTAACTATTAAACTCTCAAAAATATTCATTGTGTTTTGGTAGGGTGTGTCAGGTTGAGTGTATTTTTGAGTTTATAAAATATAATGAAAAAATTTTAGCCAAGAATTTAACTGTCAAAATAAAAAAATAAAGAATCTCCGGTTGATAATTTAGATATTAAGGAAGACAACTGTGTTTGATATATAAGTGTTTTTTATATTAACAACATTGGTTGACCAATTTTCCTTAGCTTTTTTTAAATATTTTAAACTTTTTTAATATGCTTTTAAAGTAGTTACTACTTATTTTTATTCTTTAATATATCATTATTAATTATTAGTCTTATGATATATATTATAATTCTTTATTATAATTTATATTTATTATGATAGCTCACCACCCCCTATTTTTCATTAAATTAGTTTCAATATATAATTATATAATTAGTTAATATTATATATATATATAACTATTATAATTATTATGATATAATTTAATTTTATTTAGTTATATTTATATTATTTAATTTATAATAATTTATATCTATTTAATTATTTATTGTTATATTATATATTATTGATATATTAATATTATTTTTAATATCATTTATCTCTAATATATATTATTTATTATTAATTAATTATATTATAATTATATTTAATTTGTATATATTAATATTTTAATTTAATTATATTATATTATTTATTATTATTTATAAATTGTTATTATTTATAATTTATCAGTATATATAAATATATTAATAATTTAAATTATATAATTAATTTCATATATAATAATTTTATATATTATTATATATCTAATTATTTATGTTATTATCATTCACTCTCTTAACTCCTATTTGTCGCTTCCTCGGACTGTTTCGATTCGATGTCATGGGCATGCACTAGAAACAAAAGAGTAGATAATGTAAGAATATGATTTCAAATTATTATTTTTGGCGTTGCTCAAAAAATGAAATTAATTATTAATTTATTATTTAGTCTATCTATCATCTAGATCTACTTTATTATTATTTGTGCTGTACTCGATCTCCACTCCTTGTAGGCATTTCCCAGTCGGATAATTATGTGTGGAACTCACTCCCAGCAGAAATCCACCTAGGCATCACGGTACTACGACGGACCCTCGAGTACGTGCATCATCGTATAGGAGTGCTTCATCCTTGGGCTACTCCGGATGGTGAATTAGCACAATCGCTATTAGCACGGCGGTCCTCAACTCAAATAACCCGCCCATAATGACTCACCCCTATTATGCACCTTTCTTAGTCTTTCAACCTTATGGCCCCAAATGCTCTCATGTCCTCTCCTTCAGGCGATTCCGATTCTATGTTAATACTGATGCTAATTTGCTCATAAGTCCCGTACTATTTACTGTGTCGGTTAGCTCTCTCCCAAAGCCTCATATATTTAAATAGGTTAACCCGGGTAGATGTAAGTAATCTCGTGAATGATATAGTAACTCAATAACAGTAATAATTAATAATATTAATCCAAAAAAAATTAAATAATAATGCATTTGCAACAGGTTCTAGTTGCTATAATATGAGTTTACATTCGAATATCTCTTCATGAATTGCATTACACAATAAACTATAATAATTATATTATTATAATATATATATATATTATATGCTATTAATATATGCAAATTAATACTAATATAAATTATTTAATTAATATATAGATATATAATATATATATATTATATATATATTATCTATATATATTATATTATATATATATAATATTAATTAATATATAATATTAATATTATATAATATTATATTTAATAATATATTCTTATAGTTATTATATATAATATATATATCTATAATATATATATACTCTATATATAATTTATACGCATTTATCATAACTTTATGAATTTTAAACATTATTTTGATATATTTGTAATATTTAGTAATCAAAAAATATGTATAATAAAAAGACTAGTTTTTAATATATTATTATATACTAAATTTATATTTGTTATTTATTAAATTATATAAATGTATAAATTATTTAATTTATATTATTATTGAATATTTCATAGTTTTGGTATTTTAAATATATGCAAAATATATAAATTAAATTTAGTCATATATACCGTATATATTTACTAAAATATAATATATATTATATATAGTATTATAAATATTTTAATACTTATATAAATAAATACATAGTCAATAAATAATATATATCCAAGTGTATACATAATATATACTATATAGATAGAACCGAATTATTCATATTATTTATTAAGAATTAGAAAATAGAAGTTTTAAATATACCAAATACGTTGCAACTTGTAATATTCTTAACTTTAAATTAATATCAAATTTAATTTAGAAATTCTATATACCTCTATTATTATGAACTGTTAACTATTACAATATATTTGACAGTAAGAAATATTAATTATATAATTAATTATTTTTCATTAATCTTCTTTATATTAAATTGATTTATAAAATTTATATAATATATATAATAGATTAATCCAGTACCCACAATCTGACTCATCCCCGAAGACTCGTTGGCAAATAGTGCCTGCAAGACGTGAACCGAGCAACGTAGCACACGGACCAAGAGAGAGGAGAGAACTGGAGAGAGAGATCGCAGAGAAGGCGAGAGAGAGAGAGACGAGAGAAGAGAGACGAGAGAATGACTTGTTGAGAGGCAATTGCACGGTAGGAGGCAATCAAAGAGAGAGAGTAAGAAATAGCCGGAGGGGACGCGTCAGCTGAGACGCGTTATGAAGTGGAGAGACTAGGTCCAAAGACCCAAACGATGCTTCTCCTCTTTGAGTGCAGACCCTTCTATACGACACAGCCAGAAGCAAGAGACGATGGGTAAGAGGGGACAATTCTTTGAGATTCTCCCGAACTGGAAGTAATGAATGAAGGGAGAAGTAAAGGTATGGTCCTAGTAGAGGAAATAGTCTAGAGCCAAGAGGAAGTGTGATCGGATAATTATGTGTATGAGTGTATATGTATGTGGGATCAAAGAGTGATGGAGAGGAGGTGAGGAGAGAGAGACGAGTGTGCTGGAGAAAGAGAATGAAAAACGATAAATGCAGAGAGAAGAGTGAGGAGGGTAAATGAGTGAGAGAAGTGCAGATGAGAGAAGGAAGAAAAGAAGGAGAGGAGGAGATGAGAGGAGAGAGCTAACACAGGAATGATAAGTGATAAGAGATGAGATTATACGGAGGAGAGGAGATAAGAGATGAGAGAGTAGAGAAAGTGAGTCGAGAACAGATGAGCAAGAGGAAACGAGACCTAATATAACGCCGACCGATTAACACGACATTTCGAGGAAAAGTAGAGATAAAGAGAATGTGGAGAGGAGAGAGAGAAAGAAGAGAGGCGAGAGCAAGGTCAATTCCTATCGCGCCATGGCTGTAGGTAATGCCGTGTACTCTACCTCTCTATATATATTGATCGTTATTATTGATGTCCATTGTAATAGTTATAGTATATATGAAATTATTATTCAGTAATGTGATGTATTTTGAAGTTATATATCTATCACTGACTAGCTTATTATATACTGAGGTATAATGATAGGAATCAAAATGAAATACGAAAGGATAACAATTGAAACCCTACAAGATTTACCGGCTAAACGTAGGAAAATAACCATTTTGAGAGAAGACAGAAAAGTAGATAGTTGGACCTTTTGTTAATATAGAAGAAACGTCCAAAGGAAAGTGAAATAGAACAATGCACGTTCGATAGACCCGAAACAAGCGTGAGAGAGCCAAAGGAGTAACTGTTCTGAGACAGTATGCAAATGGGGGACGAATAGAATAGAGACGCCAGGCACCGGTTACGGGACAAAGAGAAATACGGAGAGATGACTATGAACGAGAGATAGAGTCTCGTGAAAGTAGAGCCCTAACTAAGTTCCGACAAAATCATGGGACGACAGGCGATGGGGATACATTTGATTGTGGATGGGGTAGTGGCTGGGTATGGTGACTTCAGTGAGTAATATGAGTAACCTATAAGTGTAGAGAGGAAGTTGTAGGCCATTATCAAGATAGAGTATGAGATATATATAAGAGAGATAGTTTTGCAGATAATGAAGAGATAATAATGAATGTGTGTGTGCTCATTCTCTTTTAATGACTATATATCTATATATATATAGATATATTAAGTAAAAATTAGAGATAGATGAGAAGAGTGATATAGAATTATATAGATAGAGATGAATTGAGAGAGAAATATTAGAGAGTAGAGAGAAGAGATGTTACTTCTTGCGAATCCATAATTTCCCTTTTGTCCGGACCGCGCCATTATCTCGCAATTGTCTTTCTTCCCCATCACCTCGTACAGAAACCCACCCCAGCAAATTTACAATGACTCCGTCACAAAGGCTATACCCAACAACAATACAGCAGACAGCCGTCCAGCAACAGCAACAGCCAGGCAACATTCAACCAACAACAACGAACAAGACAAAAGCATTTACAAGACTCAAATGTCCGATTGGCACAAACATAATCTGTCTAACCATCCAGGATAACCAGGTAAAGCGCCTACAGTACGTTTTACTGGCAAAGGCAGAATCGCACATCAGCAGATCAAACCACTCAGTGCCCCCCAAGATGCCTCATCATAAGATGTTAGCACACCGACACATCAACATATCAGCCACAACATCCCAAACAAAACTAACAACTCAAGCAGCCAACAGACCCAAATTAATCATCCCTAAATCTGAGACCAGAACAGGACACCTGCACATGACGACCAAGACAAACAAGCAGGCAGTATGAAAGCTACTAAACAACCCTCTCAATAAAAAAAAAGAGCTAAATGAATTGTGCTATTATACAAATCTGGGGACCTTTTTCGATTCATTTTTGTCCCATTCTACGTGCGCGTCTGTCCTCTTATTATTGGATTATTACTTATTATTAATTATAATATAATCGTGTAGATTTATTATTTATAATATTATTATTCACTTTATTATTTATTCCATTATTATATTATGATTTATTACTCTCCATTAATATTGATTTATTATATAAACCTTTAAGGTAATCCCTATTTATTATTTATTGTATTATTTTTAACCTCTCTTTGGGTCCGCCTATCCATCTCTTTTCATAGATAATACTCTTCTAAAACTGTGCGGATGTGAAAAGGTATTAAAAAGACTTTAGCAAGAGAGTATGAGATGAAGACTGAAAATGAGAGAGAGAGAAGAGAGAAAATTGAGAGAAAATATAAGTGTTAGATAATGATCTTTTTAAGATATTGTTCTATTTTTATCATAATGCACGAATTACACACACTTTCTGATAATGAAAATTGAAGGCCAAGGGCTAAGGAAAGGTGAATTCCTATTGTAGCCCCTTAAAAGAATTCAACCCGTATTTATTTTAAAGACTACATCAACTCAATCATAAAGTAGGGAATTAATCAACCTTCTTCTGCTATATAAAACAATGGATCAAAGATACCACAAGGTAGTGTCCATTAGTAATGAATTCAAAGGTAAATAAATATATTTTTGTAATCATGCAGATGTTAATATAATATTAACTATTATATATAATTAATGATAATAACTCATGAAATTATTACATACCCATATAATATACCTAAAATATATATATACCAATTATCTTGAAACATTAATAAAAAATATTCCTATAATATTATGGTCCTTATAATAATATATATTATACCCGTACCTATTATTATATACTATCAACCTTTTAGTAATATTCCCAATTATTATATATATTATTAAGATTATTTACCTTCGTGGTTTATTGGTCATCCACAAGTCATTATTATTTAAAGGTCTTCACTATATATAATATAAATATATATATATTATAAAATTTATATCCACCAAATCTCTAACCCATGAAATGAGGTGTTCATTACATACAAGTGATACAACAGTAGGTTCTAGGTCTGGAATTATATGTTTTTCTATCCATGAGGAATAGAATGAGCATATTATCCAAACTTGATAGCATGCCTCGCTTATACTTAACGGATTTGAAAATTCTAGCCAATGTGGGCGTAGTTTCGAATCCAGATGGGTGGACCTTATTTACTAGTGACATGAGAGAGTATGTTTTTGGTATGTTATAATAAAGTGCTCCTTTAAGGTGTTGGCTATGTTTTTAACATGTGGGAGAAGTAAGTTTTGTGTAATTTACTATACCGCAGAGTGTAAATAACTATTACATAAAATCTATTACTGACGGCATTTTTTTTTTTGTGTCTGTTCAGGTAGCCTAATTCAAGGATTCGAACTGTCGCTCTCGCGAAGGGAAACGATGATCCTAAAGAGAGAAAAGACACACTTTAATTCACTGATCCACAGTGAAGACGTGTATGTATGTATATATATATAATATCATAATAGTATATATATATATAATATTTATATTTAATATATATTAACGACGGGTAGGGAATATAGATTAATTTAAATTATAATATATTATGAGATACATATGGAACATTTATTTTTATTATTTAATATATATAAAAAGTGAGAAATATTATATATATAGTTTCATATATATACATATAGAATATATATAGAGATCACAATGCACGGCCTAGCCCTATTTTAGGGAGGTGGAAACTTGCTCTAGGGTGAATTTTCAATTACCTACGTGATCCCAGTACTATCGGTGTGGTTAATTTTACGAAGCTCTATCTCTATTGTACCCTTGCGAACATCCTGTTATCGCCATAAAAATTGCGTAACAACATAGTCTATATTATATTATATATATATATATAATAAGATTAAATTTATAAGGTATTTATTATATATATATATATTATGTAGATCACATAAATACTCAAATAATGAATAATAAATATATATATAAGTTATATATAATATATAATATTTCATTAATATTAAATTATTAGTATTATATATTATATTTATAGTAGTAGTATGATTTATCTTGATGTGTTTAGAATATATATATTATGATATACATGTATCTTTATATATATTGTATATTAGTTATACGGAAGTTATTAGTGAGGTAATACTATATAATTAGAGTAAGAAGTTCTTTATATGTGCTCATATAAGTTAATTGATTATTACTTAACTATCTACTCCTGTTGAATTTCTTATAGTATATTATTATTAATTATTAATTTAAAGTTATTAATCAATATTATTTATTAATTTATTAATTATATAATTTATTATATATATATATATACTTACTATAAAATTATATAATATAATATACTAAATGTGATTATATTATTATTTAATGTATATATTTAAATATTATCTATTAGGTATTATATTAATATATCATATATAACTATATTAATTATTAATATATATATATTAAATAAAGTTTTGTTATACTATTATATTAATCTCCATATAAGTACTTAGTATACCATAAAATATAATTATATATTGATTTATAAATAGTAAATATAAAAATAAATAAATATATTTGTATGTACCTAGACAATACTCGTTGTATCCTCAAATAACGCAAACTCGTTTTGTAACGGTAAGAGGTGAAACTTTAGAGGATCCATTTAAGCGGAGTTAAAAGAACTCGCAAATTAAGTTTCACAATTGGTGGAGAGCTCCAATCAAGTTATAACTCAAATAATTTGATATAGATAAAATGAGGAATAACAATTATTATAAATAAATATCCCTCCGGTATGTTGTAATTACACCTACGTAATCACATATATTTGATAGCAAATTAAAATCTTGGATAATTTTATTAGTATTATGAGATATATAATATATATATATTAAATTTATGATATATTATTCTTACTAGGGTTATATATATATAATATATATATAATGAATAATAATATATATTAATAAAATAAACTAAGTATAAATATATATATATTTATATATATATATATAATATATTATAATAACATAACCCTTTTATATCCTATTAAGCCTGATCGAGTCATAGTGAGTATATTATATATAGTAGTATATATAATATATATATATATATATATATATAATAATATATATAGTTATATATATGATATATATATATATATATATATATATACGTAGTATATTATATATATCATTATAATTATAAAGCATAATGAGTATATTACAATATATATAGTATTATATATATATAGTAAAATATATATATATATAATAGTAGTGAGTATATATATATATATATATATAATATAGTTTATAATCTTCCACAAATAAATAAATATATAAAATAATATAAATTTATCCATAACAATGCCTGCTATAATATGAAATTATACTATATAGTTTTATATATATACAGTGTTTCTTCAGACAAATTTTCTTCCGGCGGGGCTTTAGCAGAGATTCGGGGTAGGCACATAAGTTATAACATTAATAACACAAATAAAGGATTAATGAATATTCTTGTCACTTGTCAGCTAATTTTTTTAGTCTTATTAGTTACTGTCTTACTGAATTAGCTAAATATCCGAGAATATAACGCAAAATCTTTAGTTGTAGAAAAGTTACTGGAACGTTTTTAGATTATTTGTGAAAATTTATTGGAAGTTAGACTCAAATTTAAAATTTTCCCAAAGAAGATTTGGTTATTATATAAGAAATACATATATTTAAATAAGGTTAAAAATATATTACATATATAAAAATTATTTGGATCAGGGTAAATTAATTGACGCGTCTCAAAAAGGAATAGATCTTTGTTAAAAATATAATTAACTAAATACTTCATAATTAAAACTACTTAAAGAGTAATTATATTATATTATATTTTGACTTAATATATGTAAAAAGAAAATAATATAGGTGAGGGGTATATATAGGTAATATAATTAATACTCACAGAATATATAATTCCCATTAAAAATATTATCTAATTCTCAAAATGCCTCTATTTCTACTTAATACTCATGAGTAGTAATACATGAGGTTCTCAAATATACTCACTATTATTCAGTATTCTTAACGCTCTTTCACAAGGTTCGTAAATAAATTTAATATCATGAGGTAATAAATATTACACAACGTATACCGTTAATAATTCAGTTACGAAACTACTTATTTATTTCTGGAACATTTTAGTTTATTTCATGTTTCACTAAGGTTTTAATTTATTAAATCAATTTAATAAATTTAATTAATTTGATTATATATATAATAATAAAATTATATAGATCATGTCTTAATATTTATATAACATTGGTGTATGAGCTATATAGATGAGTATTATAACTATTTAACAGTGCCTAATACTGAGGTAATTTTTATTACCCAGTGGAAGTGAGAAGGCAATGTAAAATACTATGAGCCATAAACTTAATTATATATATTATAATATTTAGAATACTTTTATTATTTCCATGGAATTTATCACATAATAACAAAATAAAAATTTAAATCAAAATTATATATTATATAAACAAATAACATAATCCAATAATTTAAAACTAATCTAATTGTATAAAAGATGAATAATCTTAATGATATATACAGATAGGATATCAGGTATCGAATTTAACTCTATATAATAATAACCGCGAATAAATAATAATAGTCCCGCCGTTATATATGTCACCAACCTACTACATTATCCACCTAGTTCATATAACAATAATATATATATATATTATATATACAGTATTATATATTATATATTATAACTAATATATAAAGATAATTATATATATTATAGTTATTTATATAATATAATAATATACTATATTATCATAATTTATAATATATATATATATATATAAGTATATATAATATATACATATATATATTTATACATTAAGATGTATAAAGGAATATTTATCAAATTTATATTTCATATATACATTACTTTATATATATATAATATATATATCTATATAATATATATATATATATATATATATATATTACTATATATATTATAATATATTATATAATATATATATATATATATTAATAGTATATTATATATAGTATATTCAATATATATACCAGTATATATATAAATATATAATATACTATTATAAATATACTATAATATTAGTAATATATATATACTATATATATATATATAATATATATATATATATAAGAGAAAAGATTAAAGAATATTTTCTTGATTAAGTTTTGATTAGAGCTTTACATCAACTTCATATCAAAGTCATAGTTTTGGGCGGCAAACAGTGAGTCTGTTTTGATCCCGCATCTCGTATGGCTCGCGCATCTCCCAGGGATGTGGTTGAACACTATAGGAAGCTTTGTTGGCCCTCGTAGGGGGCTACAGAGTTAGACTAGCCTTAGGAGCTTGAGGACAGAGAACATTTATCAAAAGAAAAGTTGAATAATAGCATGGCAATCTTTTATTCTGTCTTTGAGCTTAACTCTTACTGAGTTGCAATTAATGGAGTCTCTTAAATGATGTTCATTAGAGAAGTTTGTCTTAAGGGAACTGTTTAAAGGTTTTTGTCGTTCTCCCCGAAGTGATTCATTAACGTTTATATATAAAGTGAGAGTGCACAATCAGTCTCTCACTCTGGATGAATTATTTATACCACGGGGAGACTATACAAGATAATGAGTATACCAAAATCCTAAAAGCAGTTTTTTATGTTCCCAAACCCGATCGAATCAATGGCTTTATATTTATTTACAAGAACATATTCCTTTTGTTGTAAAGCTTCGTTCAATAACCTTTATCTTTTAACTTCTTTACAAAGTCACGCTCTCTCTCTCTCTCTCTCTCTCTCTCTCTCTCTCTCTCTCTCTCTCTCTCTCTCTCTCTCTCTCTCTCTCTCTCTCTCTCTCTCTCTCTCGTCGCACTTGGCCAGCCGAAATCGGGGACAATGTCCCGATTCGCCTTGATCGGATTTACTTTATATTGATAGTGATTGAAGACTTGGTCGTTTAATAAATGCGATGCTAATTCAATATTACGAGATGGATCCTATCATACTCTAGTGATGGATCATCACCATCGAATTTTACAATTCGCTATATATTTTTAACTTCAACAAATGAAATTTATAAATACACATGCAACCCTCTCTCTCTTCTCTCCTCCTCTCTCTCTCTCTCTCTCTCCTCTCTCCTCTCCTTCTCTCCTCCTCTCTCTCTTCTCTCTCTCTCAATATATATATATATATATATATATATATATATAATATATATATTATATATATATATATATATAATATATATATATATATATATATATATATATATATATATAATATATAATATATATAAAAGCTAATGTATTTTTTTAATTTCGCAACTTTAATAACCAACCGCTACAAAGTTAATAATATCCGCAGTTTACAACAACTACATTCTCTCTTTGGAAATCCCTGAAAGATGTGGAGGGATACCCCACGAAAGCTAGGAGGATTCAAAGAGAATAATATAAAATATTCTGTCATTTTTTTAATAAAAAGTTTTAAAAATTAAAATTACTTTAAAAATATAAGTAAATAAAATAGGTTAAGTCAATATATAAATATATATATATAATATATATATATATATATATATATATATTTATATATATATAATATATATATATATTATATATATCTATATATATATATATATATTTATATTATTATTACTATATATATATACTATTTTGTGTTATATATATATTATATATATATGTTATATTATATAATATACCATACCAATATATATATATTATCTATATATATATTACTTAATATATATATAATATATATATATAATATATATATATATATATATACGTATATAATATATATATATATATATATATATATATATATATATACCGTATATAATTACCGAAGTAAATTAAAACGTTTTTTTAAAATTAAACTCCTCATATTATAACCCTATTTTTTGTAGCTCTAAAAGAGGCCTTAAAACAAGGAGAAATATCTCTAAAAAATCGAGTTTTCATTGTAAGCCTAAGGAGAGCTTCTGCAAAGGATTGAAAACAACTTGTTAGCCTTTGGTTGGAAAAGGACCGCGGCGAAACACGACAAAGCCCTCAGGCTCCAATTGAGTTCCTACAAAATATAGCGATCGTGGAGGTTCTCTCCTGGCTGATGAAGAAGACTTCTTCTTTTTTTTTTGTTTTTGTTTAAGGACTCCTGAAGTAGAGATTATGAGAAGGCGTGGGACTAACTCCTCTTTGCTTGTCCTTTTGATATGAGAGAGAGAGAGAGAGAGAGAGAGAGAGAGAGAGAGAGAGAGAGAGAGAGAGAGAGGAGAGAGAGAGAGAGAGAGAGAGAGAGAGAGAGAGAGAGAGAGAGAGAGAGATCTTTATTTTAAGTTAGAGGAGAAAAGGAGTTCCTAAATAGCTAATAAACACAAGCAAATGATTAGAAACGATGTTTCTTTGTTTGTTTGTTATTAGTTTCCTTTTTAATTGAAAATTTATGAACATAAATTCGTTGCCTTTTTCTTTTAATATATTTTTTCGGTTTATGTGCATATAAATAGCTATGTTTGCCAGACAACATTCTTTTCATATATATATATATATATATATATATATATAAGTATATGATATAGTATATAATGTTTTAGATAGCATTTTAAGGAGTTAAATAATATTCTAATAATATAAATATGACTATGTGGTATTCTTATTACTTATTATATATATATAATGTTTACCTATTATATATATAATATATATATAATATATATATTAGTATTAAAATATAGTAAATATTATATATATATTATATATTGTTTTATATATAATTTATAATTATATATAAATTTTGGATAGTTTTTATACCTATAAGTTTCACATTTTTTAGTTTTTTGAAGAGATTAAAGATCATATCATCTATTTTAATTTAAAATAAAATTTTGTAAATAAAAAAAATTCATTTATCTATCAAATCAATAAAATATTAGTTATATTCTGAATATATCATGAATGTATTTATACATTTAGATCCTCTTATCCGATCTTACAATTATAAAAGAAATTACCCCAATGTTTATCAAAAACTTATTATTAAGGTTTCGTACGTTGGCGAGGTTTTGTATAAAGTTACGATGTAGGTACTGTGACTATCATCGACGTGTTTTATATTTCGGGTATGTGTAGAACGCGCAACGTAACGACTAGCAAGCAAGAGTTTTTATTCATTGACGTAAAAGGATGCGCGATATACTATGTTTAGGTCTTATATATCTAATATTATATATGATATAGTATAGTCCAATAAGATATTATACTTATTTATTATATCTATTATATACTTATATATATGTATATTTATATAATATATTACACTATTATATGTTATACCTTTGATATACTATTAAATTTTAAATGATATTAGAGTAGGTATATTTTATGTTATTGGATTATTTGCTGAAGTATAAATAATGATTAGTATTTTTAAAGGTTAATATATAGAGTATTTAGGTATTATAGTATAATAGGTATAATTAGAGTATTGGATAATTTAGTATGTACGTAGTGGTATGGATAGTATGAGTGGTATATAAGTATTGGAGGGTAGATATTAGGGTAGAAAATAGGTGAGGGGGTGAATATAGTGAGATTATCTTTTTATCTTATAAATATAGTTACATCAATAGATTCACTCGTATACTTATTTATATATATTATAATGATAAGTATATAATATTAATTATTTTGTAATATAATTAATATTTTATAATATATTTTTTAATAATTATGTATATTATTTACGTTGCTACAGTCATTTTATAAATAATCGTAAATATAATTTTGTAAATAAAAATGATTCACTCGTATCTTGATCTTACAATTAAAATTACCAATGTGTACAACATCAATCTCTCCCTCCGATTAGTTAGTATACATTGGAGTTGTGAGTCGTTTTTAGATTTTATTTATATGAAGAATGACGAAGACGCAGTTGTATTGTTTTTTTTTTTTTTTTTTTTTTTTTTTTTTTCAATCGATTGTTTGACGCTTTTTTTTCATCATTTATCAACATAAAAGCTTTAGCAAAATATTTTTGTTCTTTTAGAGCTTTCGTAATAGATTAAAGCTTATAAAATGAATTGTAAAGCCTTGTAAAGTTTAAAGGAGATTTGAATTCTTCTTTAAAAGTACGAAGAGAAACGGCGTGTCAAGTAAAGAGTTAACGTATCAGCTTTAAAGTGTAAGCTTAGTGGAAAAAATTGATTCTCGTGTCAAATTGAAGCGGACATGAGGATGCAACTGAGGTGTAAATTAATTAATACTACGAGGAAAATTTATTCATGTATTCTTATCAACTAATGAATCTGAGTATTAAGAATGGAACCTTTTCTCTCTCTCTCTCTCTCTCCTCTCTCTCTCTCTCTCTCTCTCTCTCTCTCTCTCCTCTATCTCATCTCGTCTCTCTCTCATCTCCTCTCTCTCTCTCTCTCTCTCTTCTCTCCTCTCTCTCTCTCCCGATTTATATTTATCAATAAAAGTATCTACTACAATCAACCATTTGCATTGATTCGCCAAAGGCTTAGCTGCATTCATGTCTGTGTGTTTAAATAATGGTTATCTGTCTATTTTACGGGACGTTTCTAAAGATTGTTAAGCTCCTTCACTCTCTCTATACAACTACTTATAACAGGATTGCTTGATTTTCCAATTTGTTTTCTAGAAGCAAAAGGAATTTGACACTAATCATAATTTTTATTACTAAATATATATACTATATATATATATATTATATATATTTTGTATCTATATATATAATATAATAATATATAGTATCATATTAATATATATATAACTAATATATATATATTATTATATACTTATATACGTATATATATATATTATATATATATATATATATATATATATATAATATATATACTATTATATAATCTATATATATACTATTATACTATATATATATATATATATATAATATATACGTACAGAATAATATATATTATTTTATTTTTATACTATATACTTATATATATATATATATATATATATATAATATTATATATAATATATATATATATATATATTATATATATAATATATATATAATATATATATATATATATATAATTATATAATATATATATATATATATATATCATATTATATTGTGATCTTTGTAATAATTGCAATCAAATATTAAGACAAAGATAGCTTATTGGAAGATGAAGCAGTGTACCTCCTCTGGAGGTCGAACCAAAGCTTTCTTTAACAAAAAATCAACCTACTTTCTCTTATCGTCCTGTAAGGAATCATTATTAAATAATTGTTATATTGCAGACCGTTCAATAATGTTGAAATAAATTAAACCCTAAAACCAAGGGAAAGATGACCTTGTGGAAACCTAGTGGGCTGCCCCAACGGAAACTCAGCATAAAAGTTGTACTTAAAACCAAAGTAGAATTTTGATTTGAGGATGGTTCAACAGTAGATCGACGGGTATATTGATTCTCAGTCGAACCAAGCTGTCATTTCATCCCAGAGAAGGTATATCTTTCCTCGAGTGATCATTGTTGATATATAATATATTATATATAAATATACATAATATAATATAATATATTATATATATATATAATATTATATATATATATATTTATTCTATATAATATATATAATATATATATATATATATATTTATATATATTATACTATTGTCTGAATAATTTGCCAGACGGCCAAACCGACGAATATTGGCCGAAAGGAACTTTGGACTGAAATGAAATATATGTTATATTAAGTTGTTAAGTTAAGTCAGGTTAGGTTAGGTTAGGTTAGTCAGGTTGGGGAACAACTGTTTTTATAAAATATTGTAATTGATTATAGATTTAATTTCAAATTTCCGGCTAATAGCCAGGGTACCCCCACTATATATATATATATATATATATATATATATTTTCTATCCCTATATAATATCTTTTTAATATATATATATCATATATTACTATATATATATATATCATATTATATAATATATATATATAATATATATATATATTATTATATATATTATATATATAATATATATATATATACATATATATTTATATATTATGTGTGTGTAACGTATGTGTGTGTGTGTGTTTGTGTGTCATGCATGCTATGTAATAGTTTGTGTGCTAAGCGTGTGTGGTATGTGTTGTTTAGTTTCTGCTTTTATTTAATAACTTTATAATATTGTATTTCTATGTTTTAACTAAACGAGGGCAGAACTATACCAATGAAATTAGTAATAATCAATTCCCGAATTTAATTCTGCAGTTAAGAGAGTTAAGACGTCCATGCAATGAATTGGCTAATTATCAATTAAGTGTTAAGCTTTTGGATTTATTCATTAGCAATTAAAGGGTAATTATCAAACACACACTATACGCACACACACACACACACCATAATATATATATATATATATATATATAATATATATATATAATATATTATATATACTATATATATATATAGTATATAATATAATATAGTATATATATATATATATTATATAATATATATTATATAT